>JXCR01088203.1:10566-29855 GCA_002079205.1 Phalaenopsis hybrid cultivar | reverse complement strand
GGGAGCTTCTTTTGTTCTTTTCAAAGCTCTTTATTTTACTGATTTTTGAAGGCGACGACGTGCGAAGGTGTGCTGATTTTGATATGTGCCATTTGGATATTTTGTTAAGCTTCGTACTTGAAATATGCAAGATTGCCTCATCTTTAATTTATGGGATTTGGAAACTTCTCGAACCTTACTTGAATGTGTTCTGATTTGTTCCCTTGCTGCCCCTACCTGAAAACTGCTGTTTGGACTTTTTTAATGTTGGTGTTGGTGGCTCCCTTGCTGCCCTTACCTGAAATCTATTATGTGGGCATCCTATGCATTGGCTTTGATGGGCTTATTAGTAATTGAAGTATTATGGTTGTTGCTCTATGCTGAAATTATATATTTTGTAATCTTTCTTGATGGATAGATTCCTGCTTTTGGTGTATTGATTGACTGTGAAGGAAATTTTCATATATACCACACAAATCTTATGCATTTGTATATCTGATACATGAATTTCAATCATAAGCTATTTTTTACATTACATATATATGAAAATGCATGGTCTACTTGCCAAAAGATAGAATGATGGTATTTTGATATAATTTGGGGTGTTTGCTTGGATTCGGTTTGCCCTCTTAGTCGTTCGGTTTGAAGTGGAATTCAATGCTTTGATGCTTATGAGGTGAAATATTTCAATTCTTGGTATTTGGAAGAATTTGAATGTCCCTTTTTGGTAGATGATCTATGAAATGCCTGGAGATGTTTTGAGGTCTATTCCTGCGGACCGAATTGATTGCAATAAAAAAAAAAAAAAGTGAGGAAGAAGAAAAGAAGAGAAAGAAATGAGGAGAGGGATTCCTTGTGATATTTGAGAAAAGTTTGGAAATGGCTCGGAGGTCTCTAAATTAGGCATTTCGGGTTCGTTCTTGGTTAGCATGGGGAGTGTATTTCACCTCTTTTACCATTTGAGAAAGTCCCGCCAGTCGGATGTTTTAGGTTAACCCTCCTGCCGCTTTAGTTTTTTTTGTCTAAATTTGTTTTGAAGGAGGGTTGGTCTTCTTTCTTTTTCATTTCTTGATTTTTGGTTTGCTTTCTTTTCTTCTTGATTTAGGCTTTTGCTGCTTATGTTCGTCAAGCAAGGTCGCAAGTAGGTCAGTTTTGTTTTGGGGCTTAGGGCGGTGATGATAAAGGCAAACCGGTGGTAGAGCGAAATAATATTCTATCCTACGACATCAGGACCCAATCCTGAGACCTGTTGAATCGTAGGACGATAGTATCATTCATCGACACAAGATTAGTGTGGGACTCATACCTTCTTAGGTTGTTGGATTCCTTAAAATAACTGTTCTTGTTTGAGCCACTCCCATTTGATTTTCCAGTTTCTAATCTTAGAAACCTAAACTTTGAAATCTTGAAGGCAAAAANGTTCTTGTTTGAGCCACTCCCATTTGATTTTCCAGTTTCTAATCTTAGAAACCTAAACTTTGAAATCTTGAAGGCAAAAACACTGATCTTAATCGAGAGTTTTCTTAAGTGACCCTGGTCATTTAAGATGTAATTAACTATAGAGGCTTGTCTCTATAGGGAATTTGGAATCCAGGTAAAATAAACCTTATCTAATCCTTATATTAGGTAGGGGAATTTGTCGGCCATATATAAAAGGTTTTGCAGACCAAACGGATGTGACAAACTCCTTAGTTTAGGTGGTTGAGCCTACTGACAAGTGGTATGCTTTTTCTTTTGGATAGTGTATTACTTGTGGTATCGCGCTCATCCATCCAAACAATTCAATATGTGAGACTCATTTGGTCTCATATATTTTTAAATTAAAATATTACTTTCAAAAATCATATTTACATCAAAACTATTTTCATATTTTACAAAAATCATCATTTTCAAAACATTGACGGCCGACAACGACACAAGGCTGGGTTAATTGTAAAACTTTGCTCAATGAAAAGAGATTAATTATGACAGTGCTCTCTCTAGTGCTCTTCGTGTTCTCTTAGCTTTTGTAGCACAATACGATCTAATTTTGGAGTAGCTTGGTGGTAAGACAGTTCATACACGTGGAATTACAAGAGATCTATATGCTGCAACCGCTTGAATTTAGAGCCTAAACAAACTTGGTTTGTTGCCAAGACAAGTTATTATATAGATTAAAGTAGTCACCATGACATTGGTATAATAAGTTTGATCAATTCATGATGGGACGAGTGTACTCGAGAAGCCCATACGATCATTGTGCATATTTTAAGAAGTTGGTCAATGTTGAGTTCTTTTATTTACCTCTATATGTTGATGACATGTTGATTGTTTATATCAATGAGATTGAGATTAATATGATGAAGCAATTGTCCAAACATTTCAAATGAAGTTGGGTGAAGCTCGTACAATTCTTGACGTGGAAATTCTCAGGAACAAGACAACTAAAAATGTTTGGCTCTCACAATAATCATATGTTCGAAAGTTGCTGAAAAAGTGTAAGGTTGATGACTCGAGTATGACAGTGAGTCTACTCATTGCATCTTACTTTTAATTGAGTTCATATAAGTGTCATAATGATGACTAAGAGGAAAAAATATGATTAATTTATTATGCTAATGTAGTGGGTAGTGATGTAATGGTTTGTAGTAGACTAGACATTGCACAATTAGTTGATGTTATGAGCAGGTTCATGCATAATCTTGGAAGGAGTCATTGACATAGTGTGAAGTGTATTTTCAGGTATTTGAGAGATACAGTTGATGTCGGTTTGGTTTTTGAAAGATAATCATCTATTTTTGATTTGTGTGTAGGTTACACTGATTTAGACTATGCAAATGATATAGATTGGTGTAGGTTTGCGACTAGCTATTTATTCACGTTGACAATATATTCATTCAGTTGGAGATCAGTTCTTCAGTTTACTTTTATTTTGTTTATGCAAGCTGAGTGCATGACAGTCACGGATGTAATGAAGCGATATAGATGCAGAGCTTACTAGATGCCTTAGAAGTTGATCTAGAGTCTCTGTCGGTGTTATGTAATAGTTAGAGAGTGTAATATTTTTTGCCATAAATTTGGTTAATCATGTTGATACCAAGCACTTGGATGTGAGCTACGACTTTGTCTGAATTTGATTGATGACGATAATGTTTTGTTGAGGAAGATAAATACGAAAGAGAATCTAGCGAACATGCTCACAAAGGTATTACTAAGTTCACATATTGTTGGAGTTTAGTGAACAGTGTCACGGACAAAAAGTTCCACATCGGCTAGGTTATAGGGTCGAAGAGCAATATTTAAGTTCTGGACTGCCCATCTCTCTTAAGAGCTCTTTTGAGAGGTGATAAGTGGTATCAGAGCAGATTACTGTCTGCCAGGTGTGTTGACTCTCCATGGTCCAGTGGGACCCTCGGAGAAGCCGATCTGTGATGAGGGTGTCACGTGATTGAGTGGAGGAGAATGTCACGAACAAGAAGTCTCACATTGGTTAGGTGTAGGGCCGAAGAGCAGTATTTAAGTCCCGAGCTGCCCACCTCTCTTAAGAACTCTTTTGGGAGGCGACAATAAACTCATAATGAATTGCCCACTGGGTCATTTCTAAAAACTATGCGAGATTTGATCCTTTAGTGAGGGGGTACGTAGACAACCATTTTAGCGTAGTTGTAGGTGAGGTGGAAATTTTTATGAAAAATATTAAATATAATGATTTTATATAGGGAAGTGTGTATATTATGAAGATTGATATTATGCAATCTAATTAGAGATCTAATTATAGGAATTCCTAATTAGAGGAAATCTAATTATAAGATCTTTTTTATACTTGAAATATTTTTAATTTGTATTCCATAATCATCTCTTTATTATAGAATAAACTATGATTAATTTTTTGTGTGGAGTGGTAACTGTATTTCAGTTGTTTCTCCCATTTGTCTCCACCTATTAATAGTGGAATAACCGCTTCTGTAAGATATATGAAGCCTGTGACTTACCTACCCCACCTACCGCTTCCCACCTACCTCTCTCCACCTTTCTCTCTTCGTTTTCTTTAAATAGCATCTTTTGGTCTGTCATAAGTGCTAAGCCAAGCCTACTTGAGAGCTAAGAGAGAGAAAGGAAGAGAGAAAGATAAATAAAATTTTCTTGTAAACGCCGAGACACTCGACAGTGTAATTTCTCGAAGTAATAAAATATTCTGTGGCTTTGCTGACGTAGACAAATTAGCCGAATCACGTAAATGTGTTATTTTCTGGTTTGCAATCTTTTCGACCCGGTTTTTCACTTTATTGCTGTCGTTTTTTCATTACACCTTCCCTGTGGATGTAGGTGAATTTGTGCCGAACAACATAATTGCAACGTCTGATTATTTGTTTGTGTGATTTATTTTTCACATTGTTTTGCATAACATATTCAAAACTTGAGTGGTTGAACCATTTGGTATCTTTGAGCTTTGTACGAAGGGCAGAATGCTAGGGTTGAGCTGCAAGTTGATTGTGGCCAGGACGGCAGTTTGCCCAATTCAAGTCGACTAGTGTGTGAATAACTTTGGCCCTCGACTTGGGTGAGAAGGTGTTGTGGTAGGGGCAAGCTATGCTAAGTTTTATCGAACTGTTTGCATAATCGGGTCTAACCTGTGCTTTCTTATTGGTTTGTGTTGGTCCATTCATCAAGTCAGATTCATATTGCGGGCCCATGTGTTTACATATTCTCTTATATCTTTATATTTTTAACACAGAAGGAATTAGAGAATACAAATAAATTTATAGTTATGGAGGACAAGGATATACATTGGATACAACTTTCATGAAAACTATTCAAAAAATACTTCCATAAAATCAGTTTGAGATTTCTAAGGACATTGTAAATGAGGATTCGTATGCTGGATAAGACTATTTATATTGGTATGCTTCTTTATCAGGCAACCTTGATGGCGTGTGTGGATGAAGGTGATGGTATTGCAATATTCCTTTTCAGTTTCTATAAATTCATATAAATCATTTTATTGTGATTATTAGATACTCATTTCAGGTCGTTCAGTCTGGATTGCTTTTGTTTTTTACTTTAATCTCTAAACTCACCCGACTCTTTTTTTTTTTTTTAATTTTCCAGGAAATAGTGTTATGATGGCTATAATTTGAGGGTTCTGCACTTGTATCAAGAATGCTGCTCTCTCCTTTTTTTTGTCTCTTCGGGGAATGTTGATTGTAACCATGCTTTTTTAATACAGACTGAATAAGGTTTGATCTGCTCCAATTTGAGAATATCTTTTCCTATTTAGCTTTCTGATAATGATTTGAGATATCTCGTTGCTTTTTTTTTCCGTCTCCATTATGTATTAACAAATTATTTTATGAAGTTTTTGTGACTTCAATTTTGCAATTCTACATTTCTTGCACGTTTTTTTATTTGCTATTATTATGAACCTGTATGTTTACACTGATTTAATGGCATTGTAGAAGGCATTGCCATAGATCATGAAGTGTAATTAATAATGCTTGAACAAAATATCTTTATAATGTTTTTCCCACCCAAAATTCAGTTGTCCTATATTTAATGTTTTTATTCTCCCAAAATTGGGTGCAAGTCAATTATATAAGATATGCAAAAAAAAAAAAAAAAAGGTTCTATAATGCATTGAATACGTCCAAATTTAGTGTTGATTTTTTTGAATAAATAAGAACAATAATTCATTATACACTCCTAAAAACTGAACTTCAAAAAAATAATTCAAAGATATATTTATAATTCATATTATAACTTTTAATTGACTTTTAATGGAGGTATAGCCTGAACGGCTGCTTCAGATTTTCATACAAATAATATTTATGTTGCGATTTGTCCAAATGAGATTGAGTTCAATTTGAAAGGGATAATAGAAAAAAAGGATGGTGTAGTTGGTATGATTAAAGGTCTTCTGTCTGTGAGTTTGCTTTACAATGTTTGATATGTTTTTTTTTTCTTAATTTAGTTTAAGGAGTATTAGTAATATTTTTTTATTATAACAATAAGTTAATGTAATATTATAATCTATCATTCTATTAATTTAAAATTTTATTATTAAAAAGAAGTTTAGGTTTAAAGCTCTCAAAACTATAGCTCATTTCTTATCTTTCAAGGTGAATGGCAAGATTGAATTCAATTTCATCTAATTTTTAGCAAACAACATTTTTTGTTTTCTTTTAGAAAATGTATTTAATCACATGTGAATATGTATTGTAAAGTAAGTAAATGTTATTATTACTAAAATGCTTTTCATAATTAAGATTGAAATCTAATTGGAGGAATTTTAAATAATGAACTTGCATTAGTTAATATGTTTGCTTGTTATATTCATAAACCTAAGCTGCGTGTTTAGAGGAAGGTTGCTGCGGTGGTCATTAACTCCGCAAATCGAGGCAATTTTGCATGGGAGAGGTGGCGAAATATAAACCTTTTCAAAACAAAAACAAGAATAAAAATAAAAATAAAAAATGATAGAAGATTACTCTTCTAGATTATTGATTTGTGTGTGAACCGTTACATGGATGTCCAAAACTTTAATTTCCGGAAACCAAAAAAAACAAATAATTATAAAATTTAAATTAAAAAAAATGTTATAGGAGTCCAATTGTATGCTCATTGAATAATAACATGATACGAAGATGAAGCTTGTTTTTTTTCTAAGTATGAATAAGAGTCCGGTATATAGATTATCTTTTCTATTTGAAATTTAAAAGATATTTCTTTATACAAAATATATTTTTTAATTGAATTGCTTTTTTTTTTTTTCTTAGTTTTTCGCCCCCTCCTTTTTCTCTCTGTTTTTAGCTAAAGGTCTGTAAAATTCCGATACAAGGGCAAGGGCAGTTATGTAATATTTTACTAATTGGGTATGTTTTAAATTTGCGTTACATTTTGAATAAATAATAAGGGTTCTTTCAATTGAAAGAGCAAATACGTACACTAATAATAATGCAAACTAGTACACACACCATTGCTGCTGCGTCTCTTCCTAATTTTTTTATAATAATGCATTTTAATGTCTTCAAAATGATCATGAAGCAAATGAATATTAAAAATCGAATTTGCATAATGATCAAGCCAAAGCGCACTATAAGATAATTAATAATGAACATAATATATATGGTTTTTACTTTAAAACGTGAGTTTGAAGATGATTTATTGGAACAACTTTTAAAATAGATGAGAAATTATTGCCGCGCCCAAGCCCAAAGTTGAATATATTTTGAAATGAAATTATATATTTTTGCATGCACTAGAATTGTCGACACGAATCTCAAAGCAATTAAACGGTCCAGGATGGTGGCTGGATAATCAAGGCATCAAGTTAGAGGAGCATGATCCGAGCCAACTGTTCTTGGTCGAAGTCAGCCGACATATTGGACAATGGATTCAAGCGGTGGACCACGCCCATAGTCTCGACCGCCTAAACTCCTTACATGGGCACCCGATTGCAAGTAGTCGGCCAACCAGTTTATACTTCGCCAGCCGTGAACACCACTCGACCGGTCACCACAGTCGATTGAACTCAAACACATCGATCAGCTGATTACCTCCATATTTGAATTCAAATTGTAATACAAATTTAGTATTATATCAACACATTGATTGCATTAAGTGTGGTTTCCATAATTGTCCTTTCTTTCTATAATTGTATGATTACACTTCCATAATTAGAGAGCAAAAGACGAATAAAGGGGCCCCTGGTCTGAGGATTTTTTTCTGGCCTCTCCACTGAAAATTTCCTAACACTTTTATTCTCTCCGTCCTCCTCTCACTCTCAGGTCTAACTCTCTATGCGTGTAATTCTGAATTATAATTTAGGATTGAACATCCTGAAAGATGGTGCAGTGGGCATGAACATGCCTTATATGAGAAGCGAAGCCAACTACAAAGGAGAATTCTTGCAGTGAGAAATAACTCCCAAGAAATTCAATAGAGAGACCGTTCGTTGAGAAATATGGGAAGATTTCCAAGCATTGTGAGAACAAATAATGGACTAGTTCGAGGCTCTTTTGACAGTCATGACTTGGCAAAATACCCGATCGCTACCCATAGAGGGAAACTCTAGAGGAATTCGTCCTAAAAAAACTCACCTCAATAATCTGTCAGTGCCTCAAGGTTAATCTAAAGATTCCTAATAGACAGACAGTGCACTGTCTACATCGACAGTCCAACATCGAGTGCATTGAGTGGGATTGCTTGCTCAATCAGCTAGGGGTTGCACTTTCTACTGAATAATTTTGGAAACCATACCCTCAGTGAAGCTTAGGATTCCTCACTTTAATCCTTATAAAGGGAAGAGTGACTCGACTGATCACCTAGCTTCTTTTGAGTCAACAATTGGAGTTCTACAGATCGATGGCGGCAAGAAGTGCCATATATTTCTGACCATGCTGATAGGAGCCGCGCTTTAATTGTTTAATAGCCTACCAGATTGGATCATCCTGTCCTTCTTAAAATTCCGGAAGCTCTTTTTGACACACCGTGCTAATTAGCAAAAATCGAGGAAGGATACAAAGACCTTGCTTAGGATCAGACATTGGGTAAATGAAAGCCTACAGGCTTATATCACCCATTTCTAGAAGAAAATGTTGGAAGTGAAGAACATGGAGCTTCTCATCGCCCGAACAGCCTTAAAGCACATGATTTACAACAAGCGATTCAGGTTTGACCTGAATCTACACAAGCTAAGGATCTTCATGGAGGACTTAGAATTAGCAAATTACCACTTTGCCACTGAAGAAGACCTTATTGAGTCCTTAGAAACTAAACTAAGAGTATTCAATCACCAGTCATAGAAGCGGAAGGGTTGGTAGGACGACATAAGGCCAAAGGGTGATCAAGCCCCTTACGACTAACAGACCAATCATCCTCAATCTCGGGATGTGCAAGGGGTTGATTGAAGCAGCAATGGTCACTTATACCATCATGATCAACAGCCAGCTCAGTACTATGAGCAACCACTTGTATATTGAGAGATGCAAGGGTCGACACCCCTGAATGTGTCAATGATCGAGCTAGTCTAAGCCATTCAAAATAAGGACTACTTCAAGAAGGCCCCCACCCCTCCTCACTGAAGACAACACCGCAACTACGTAACCTGAATTAATATTGTGCCTACCATCGAGACCATGGGCATAACACAGAGGAGTTTCATCATCTGAGAAAAATGGTGGAAGAGCTCATCAAGTTCAAATAGGTGAAGGAGTTCGTCTAGTCTAAGCCATTCAAAATAAGGACTACTTCAAGAAGGCCCCCACCACTCCTCACTGAAGACAGCACCGCAACTACGTAACTTGAATTAATATTGTGCCTACCATCGAGACAATGGGCACAACACAGAGGAGTTTCATCATCTGAGAAATATGGTGGAAGAGCTCATCAAGGTCAAATAGTTAAAGGAGTTTGTGGTCGTTGGATCACACACACATTAATAGGGGAAGGCCCCAGTACAGGTACTCATGGATGGACCAGTGTAGATGAATGAAATCCACATGGATGGAAGCATCCTGGTTATCGTCGGTGGAGGTATGTTTCGTCACCTCTTACACTCGTATTCACCCCAAATTATTTTCAAAACATAGATTCCCCCTAAAGGGAAACCGGTGCAATGAGGTGATCATCATTATGATGCTCATAAGAAACTACCAGGTGGCGAGCATCCTTGTCAACATTAGCAGTTTAGTCAACATTTTGTTCAAAATGGTGATTAACAAACTAGGAATCAAGGCTGAGTGATTGGTGACACCAGCCGACCCACTATTCAGCTTCTTAAGTGAGCAAAAGGAGGCTCTGGAGGTGATCGCCCTAGCTGTCTCATGGGGGAGTGAGAAAAATAGTTCACAAATATGGAGAATTTTTTTTGTGGTGGAATCTCCTCAGCTTTGACTGACCATTGCTGAACAGTTACCGGGCTGTATCTTCGACATACCATGTAGCCATGAAATTTTTTGAGAATATGGAGATAATCATAGTCCAAGGAAACTTGGAACAATGCATGAGCTTTTACATGCGAGCGATCACTATCATCGACCATGAACTGCTAGACATTCAAATATAGAGTGAAGGAGGTCTCAAGATCGGCAAAGCCATCATTTGAGTGCCTATCACTGATGAAGTGAACCTGGTAAAATTTTTCTAATTTGGAAAGTTTTGACATAGAATACAAAAACCTGTTAATTGAGACCCTTCACCAACATCGGGATGTGTTTGCCTACACAGTAGTAGAACTACCTAGTCCTGATCGATGTTTCCTATCACTGACTGAACATCAGTCAGTTTTCTTAACCAATGCAGCAAAATCTTTGATCGACTGCAAGATTCCTGACCAACCCAATAACAATAAAAGTTCAGAAGCTGAAGAAGGTAGGCTACATTCGGGAAGTCCAATTTCCAACTTGGCTCTTAAAAGTACAAATTGTTTCGAACCCCAATGGTAGATGGTGAATATGCGTCGACTTTACCAATCTAAATGCCACCTGCTTGAAGGATACCTACCGCTTATCGAGGATTGACACATTGGTGGACGTTGTGGTCAGGTATTCTGTGATGAGTTTACTTGACACCTTCTTGGGCTTGCACCAAATAAGAATACATGTAACCGATGTAGAAAATACTTCTTTCTTTACCACGTAAGGAATTTTTTATTTTAATGTAATGCCCTTTAAGCTGAAGAATGCTGGGGTGACCTATTGTTCTAACCCGCAATTACGTAGAAAATTAAGCTCTGAAAGATGGCCAAAAACTTGACCCAACTGGCTAGTATGCAAAATAATATTTTATAAAATTTAGAATTTGATTTATATTTCACATACTAGGGGTTCTACCCAAGTATACGTATCGTTTCAAGTAAAATAGGGTTTTCTTTTAAGACCCCAAGCATCGATCCCACAGAGAAGCGGGGTAAGAAATCCCTTAGGCTAATTCTAGTCTACTATTATCAGGCCTTAGTTTGGAATGTAGATTAAATTGGTTTTCCTAATAATTATTCCTAAATGAAAATCTTAAATCTTAAGATAACTTATCTGGATAAATTGGTTTTGAGAATTTTGAGATATTGAAGTCTACTCTTCTTATGCAATGACCTAAATTATGAATAGGAATGAAATGTTTAGACTTGAATGTAGCCGGTGATAAATAAGAGCATACACATTCTTTACCCCCTCTCAGTACTAGCAAAGAATATTGGCTAACCTAGAGTTTTTCACCAGCTTGTGTAGTAGTGCTAAGTAGATTCTAGCCTCTCACTTCAAGATTACCCACTGTACCCTCTTTATAGAATCTACTAGGAACCCTTACTACCCAAACTCTAGACCTAATTGATAAAAGAATCTAGTATGCCACACTAGAAACATCAATTCTATGCTTATCAAAACTTATATCGCTATCTATTTGCACTCCCCCTCAACTGATCGCAACGGCTTTGCCCAAGTTGAAATGTGGTACTCACTAGTTGGTGAAAACATAGCCCTCTTGGTTCATTATGTTTCACAACAGATTTTAACATTACAAGTGATCAGTTTGTAAAGTAAATTAAGAGTTTGTGAAAATACCATCACATTAGTTAAATAAGAGAATATCTAAGCAAATAAAAATTCCTAAGCATGCATCTTTTTCATTGCAAAAGTAAAGTAAAATGAAGATAATGACATAAGTTGTAAAAGGATTGATATAATCAAGAAATAAATTATGTGCCAACAAGGAACATATGTCTAACTACCCTCTTTCGAGTGTATAGGTATGCTCAGTATTTTATTAGTTTTATGCAACTATCTGTCATCTAGAAGCATCTAATAGAAACATATCATTAAATTATAGTTCCTTAAAAGTTACATTGCCACCTAAACTATTTTACTAGCCAACCGGTCAATGTGAGTGTACTCAAGTTGCAAGATCACTGCTCTCCTGAGTCTTAGTTTCACATGCAAAAAATATTAACATAACTTAATGCCACTTAAGTTATGTCAATCAAGAAAATGAGATATTACTCATCACATGAAAATAAAAATTATTCTATCATAAACCTACACATGCCACTACTTCATATTAAAAGAAAATAGTAAAGAAAACTACTTATGAAGTATGAATAAAACACAAGAGAAAAATTCATTTAAATCAAATAAAATCAACTAGAAAGTGGTTAGAACAATTACAAGATAATGAAGAACACAATATTTAACTTTTTTCCTTTGAAAGAAAGATGCAATTCTCTCCAACAATGCTTCCTGCCGATCTATGTACCACTCATACTTCCTTACTCATATCTCTCAAAATTACTCACCAATCTTTCTATAAAATGGAGAAATCTACATCTCCGTACTCACACCAAAAACTCTCTAAAATCCTTCTAAAACTATTCCTAAAACACACAATAATTACTTTTTAATTACTTGTCATGAGAGGCGTCGACCCCTATTTTAAGAGATACAAAAACCCCTCCTTTCTCCAAGAGACACATTTCGTCATCCAAAAGACACAACCTTTCACTCCAAGAGACACATCTCTTCATTCAAGAGCCTTTCCAAGTGTCTAGATCCATTTAACCACTCCATGGGACGTGCAAGCTATCCAGATGCTTCCAAAACATCCCAGAAGGGTCCAGAATCGCCAAAAATCCATCCAAAATCGTCTCGGGAGCTATGGTGCCAGAATCAGTGCTATAACATGTGTTTATAGTTGTATCTGGTGCAATAGCACTAAAATTCAGCACTATAGTGCCACACTGCGGGCAACACACCTGTTTTGCTCCATTTTTGCTCCGTTTCGCTCCTAGTGTTATACCTACAAGATAAACATGAAAATAACCTTTCTTTAAAGTTTAATTTAATTTAAATATATGTGATAAATATAGAGAAAATTAAGCATAGAAATTCATATCAAAATGCGCTAGATCAGAATTTTCTTCCTTGCTCAATTTGACTCAAAATTACACCGTTTTTTGCTTCATTTTTGCTAAATCTTCATTCCTTATACTTGAAACCAAAAAATATGCAAAATAAATTCCTTTAAAGTGCAATATCAAAAAAAATGTGCATAAAATGAACATGAAATGTTCACTAAAAAAGTGTAATTTTAAGGTGAATCAATTCCTTCAAACTTAAACGTTACTTGTCCGCAAGTAACACTACAACTTTGAAAATATGTTGATTTTTGTTAGTGGGGTTTTTTTAAGATGATCTAAAATTTTGTTCTAGAAATGTTATAGTCCAGTTTAGAAGAAGTTTCAGTAAATTAGATGATTTTTAAGGTATTAGAATATTTAGTATTAAACTATATGAATCATGATTTTCTATTTAATTCAGAAATAATTGAAATTTTTCAAAACTTTGGATATTAATTTTGGAATTTATTACTTCTATATAAATAATTTTACTAATAATTTTTGTAATTAAGTTTTCTTCCTTAGAATGATTCAAGTTAGACCAATTTTTAATTAGGTCTTAATTCTCAATTTATTAATTTTGAATTTATAAAGTTAAACCAATGATTCAAGTTAATGACTCAAGTTAAACCAATTTTCAAAAAATATTATTCTAAAAAAACCTTAATTTTTCAAAAATTCAATATAAATAATATAACTCAAGTTAAACCTTAATTTAAATATAATATAAAAATCTTTAATAATATAAATAATATAAAAATCCTTAATTTTAGAATTTATGACTTATATATAAATAATTTTACTAATACTTTTTGAAATTAAGTTTTCTTCCTTAGAATGATTCAAGTTAAACCAATTTTCAATTAGGTCTTAACCCTCAATTTATTAATTTTGAATTTATAAAGTTAAATCAACGATTCAAGTTAATGACTCAAGTTAAACCAATTTTCAAAAAATATTATTCTAAAAATTCTTAATTTTTCAAAAATTCAATTTTTTCTACTATAAATAGTAAAATCATTTTTCTTCTACTTTCTACTAAACATCTTAACTTTAGTTTCATCCATTTTACTAAAGTCCTTACTAAGTTTTATTATTACATTTTTATAATTAGATTTTTAGTGTTCTTAAAATAACTCCACATAACAAAAATTTAAAAAAATTAATTTATAATTTCTGTTAAGGACAAATAGAGTTTAACTTTGAACTTTATTTTTCTTCCTCCCCCCAAACTTAAATTTTTAAATATTTTGCAATGATTTTTATAAAATGTATGAGGAAGAAAAATAAAATCTAAATTTACTGACAACTATAACATCCTATCAAATTGATATTCATGCATAATCAGGATAGAATGTCTGCAGAAAAAAGTAAATCTAGCCTAAACATACTTGCAATAATATTAAAATAAAAAGGAAGTATTCTAATTTTGAAATTTATGCTTTTCTCCTCCCCACAAACTTGATTTTTAACATGTATAGTATTCAGTACGGAAAATATAAGCATGCAGAAAAACATTTCAAAAATTCTATATGCCACAAATGTTTATAAAAAATATCTACAAGTATTCATCAGGACATAACAATTTGTAATAGAAAGTAAATTTAAACTAAACATGCAAGAATACAATTGAACTAATGAAAAGTCTAAAAAGCTTAACATGAATTGACGTAGGAATATATATTTAAGTGTTCTCCAAGTTTTATTGTTGTAACACAAACACAAACACACATAATAAATGAGGTTAATTCTTCCTTTAACTAATCACAAATCATTACATTACTTCCAATTTGTATTGAAATCATTACACTAATATATTAGGTACTTATAAATGATTTTATAGATTCTAATCCCTAATAAGTTGGTTACGTGCACCAACCTCAGGCAGCACCTTATCCTTTTAAGTATGCACCTCTAATAATTGTAAGGATAGTGTAAGATCATCTTCATGTAACTCATCAAATAGGTTCAAAACTCCTAATAAATGTAAATAAAGTCAGAGAAAAGAAGTAACAAAATTAAGATGGAACCAAAAGAAGTTAAGGAATCACCTCCCTCAAGTCGCACACAGATTAAATCAAACCATTAATTATTCAAACATCCACCAACATCAATCAAACTGATCAATCCATAATGACACATAAAGATCAAATCAATCCACTAGCAATCCAAACATCCACCAACATCAATGAAACTGATCAATCCACACTGAAATAAACACAACAAACCACAAAAAATCTAAGTTAAACCACACTGATAACTAAGAGCTGCCTCTCATAAAGTGCTTGGTTTAACGTCACTAGCTCGACAAATAATTCCTCTTGGATTAAAATTCTATTTAAGTAATCTTGATCAACAACGCAATTTTTTCTGAATCCGTGGATTCCTAAAAAATCCTCAAATTTTAGTTTTTTGTCAACTTTTTCTTTTCAAATTGATTCAAATTATCTTTCTTTAAATTTCTTTCTAAATCCAACATTCTTCTCATGATTTTCTCAATTTGCATATTGATATCATCCTTAAAATTTTTAAGAAATGGATCTCCATAAGATAGTTCAAAATTTTCCAAATTTTGGATTGGATTCTCTCTAGAAAATTTAGATTTTGGATCAAATTCTATTAGGTTACTCTTCCGTCTCAAGTTATGTTCCAAGTCTTCCCCTTGGGGCTGAGAAAATGGTGAATGTGGTTTTTCTATATTTGTTTTGGTTGATGAAATAGGTTTTTCTAATTCTTTAGGAATTTCTTCCATTAGTTTTTCAATCACTTTTTCCTCTTTTCTCAACTCAACATTTATTTAAACCATATCCTTAAATTCTCTTTCACATCTTAATTGGGTAGCTATATCTTGCATATCATTTTCTCCTTAAGGTTTATCTCAGGGTCACTATGTAAAATCTCTAGAGGATAACAATTAATTGAATTAATAATCTGCCCATAGTTGGTTTTCTATCTTTCTAATTATGACCCCTTAACTCTCTAGCTGACTCTTTATTTGAATCACAACCTCTTCTCATAAGAACTCATTTTCCTCTTTCTATGGGTTGAAGTTAAATCTATGAGGTAAGAAAAGTTCATTGTTAAAATTACTTTTTTATTCCAATTACATGTCCAATTAAATTGATTATCTTCCTAAAATTGGTCTTCTCCTCCAAAATTATTATTCCAGTTAAAATTCAAATGATTTTCCCAATTTAGGTTGTAATAATTGGAATTAGAATTATATATATCATGGCTAGTTTCAATCCATTTTCCAAATAAATTTTTCATAATAATTGGGGGTGCTTGACTAGCATTATAATCTAAAACTGCATATTCATTATTTTGTTGATCCACCATTTTTATATTAAATTCATGAAATCTTTTCTGATTCATAATCTTCCTAAAATATTTTTTAAATTTGAGTAATAAAATTCAAGGCCTGCAGCTCCTAAACTATGTATACAAATTTAAAAATTTAACTAATATGACAAATATCAAAAATATTTTTGGTATTTTAGATTTTTCTTTAAAATGAACAGTAATACACAAAAAATATATGCATTTTAGACCTATATCTTATACTTATTTTTGGTGATATTGCACTTTAATGGAAGGTATTTTTTTGTGTTTTATTGCAAATTGTTGATTTTAGGACTTGGAGCAAAAATGAAGCAGAAATGATGAAATTTGGAGTCAAAATGAAGAATTCAAAAAATTATTCAGCACCGACGACACCAGACAGGGCGCTGACGGTGCCGTTTTACAGAGAAGAAGGATTAATCAATTGGACTCTAGTGCCGACATCACCAGAATGGGTGCCGATGGTGCCAGTGTCAGTGCAGAAGATTTGATGAATTTGAACGTTTTTTTAAGAGTTTTTGGACCTTAGGCTCTATTTAGGGCCAAAATTTGATCAGAAAACCCCCTTCACACCATTTCACGTTCTTCCACTCACTTAATTTTCCTCTTCACACGCCTACATTCCACGCCATTCCATGCCATTAGTTAGTTATTGTCTTTATAGTTTGGAGTTTTTTTGGTGAGTTTAAGTTTGAATTCTTCTTTAAGAAGTATTGAAGAGGAAGGTAAGTGAGAGATTTCTTCTTCCTACATTTCCTAAGAGAGGCTACAAGAGATTTGCTTTGGTAAAGAGTTTCAGATAAGTGTTGTTTGTTTATTATTGTTGTATGAGCTTTCTTTTATATATGAAATTTATGTTTTGTTGTATCTTTCTGATGAAGTCTGAGAAGTTTCGTTTATCTTTCTCCTTACTCTGAGATATGGTGAAATGAAGAGATAATTTGGATGTGCCGATGTTAAAATTTAAAATAAATTGTGATGGTTTTTCAAGTCTGCTCTTAATTTACTTTTCAATATGGGCAATTGAATTGTTAAAATATATTGTGAAACATATGATCCAAGAAATAGAGTATGAGTTCTACAACAGAGTGAGAATCACATTTAAGTCCATGAAGTAGTATTTCATTCATAAAATTAAGTGCAAATAAATAGAAAAATATACTTTGTTGGGTGTAGAATTGAAGATTTATAGGGTGACAGACTAAAAATTCTCAATTCGATCTTAATGTTTAAAAACTAAAGTGAGAGGTAGTCTTCAGGGGAAGGGAAGTGGGAGCCAGTATCCTCCTGCCTAGCCACAGATTTAGGGACTAAACCTAAGATTAGCCATTGATTTCTTATAACAATGAATCAGGGTAGATAATTAAAATTGTTCCTATTTGGCATAATACAAATTTAAACCATTTATCTCATCTTATTTCACCAAAAAGCTCATTGTAGTGGGAAAGTTGCTTTTTCATATTAAACTTTGCATTTAACTTTTGCTAGTAGTTAATAATTTAGTCTTGGTAGTATCTTACACATTCAAAATTAGTGACAGTAATTTTGTTTGATTTCTGTGAATTTTCTAGTTAATTTATTATTTCAAATTTAAAACTTCCTCGTGGGATTGATATTTGTGACTTAAACAGAAAGTCTTATACTACTTGATAACGATATGTATACTTGCATAAAATCCTAATCTTAAGTGCTTAACGTTATTATTACTAAAATACCACATCAAGTTTTGGCATCATTGTAAAGGAGAGTCAACTTTATAAATTTTACACAACTATATTTCACCAGGATCAAGTTTTTGGCGCCGTTGCCGGGAAGGTAATGGTAAACTAAATAGATTTGGTAAATTAGGAAATTTAGAGATAAAAATATACAAAATAAAAAAAAATTAACATATATATCATAATAATAATAATAATAATAATAATAATAATAATAATAATAATAATAATAATAATAATAATAAGAATGGGTGGCGGCTGGTTCATTTGTTGCTCTGCTAGGGTTTCGGCAGAATGGCTCAAACTGTTGCTGTAGATGGCCAAATCTTTGCTATCTCATTAGTTTGAAATGGTTTTCTCTCCTCTCATCAATGGTTTTTGCAAGTTTTGCTTTTCTCTAATCTTGTACATCTTCCCGAGTTTTGGCTTTTTCAAATTTTACTGTTCTATTGCTTAGCCCCACAATTTTTTTGTTTGGCTGGTTTCTTGGGATCTTCTTCCTACTGTGTGGTTGGTCTTGTTTTTGGATTTCTCTGGCAGTTGACAGCTTAGGGTCAGCTCTATCTCTGATAAGGCTCTTTCAATGATGTCTGATTCAAATCCAATTGATATTGCCACCGATATTCAATGGGCCAAGGCTACTTTTGCTGACATTGTTGGGAAAGGTAATGAGAAAGTTCAGAACCCTGATGATTTGGTTTTTCCTCAAGAATATCATGAGGGTAATGGCCCTCTTTTCAAACTTATATGCAAGAAAAGTGGGAAATTGGCTATCTACTTTACTGAAGAGGACCTAAATGGTCTTACTGAATGTCATAAATTCACCTTAATTGGTAAATTTCAACTTGGCCATCCCAAGATGGAATATGTAAGAAGATACTTTGATGGACTGAAATTCAAAGGGGCCTGGAAAGTAGGCANTGCATAAAATATTTTTAATTAATTAAACACTATTTTGAATCATTTGATTGTCCATGCATATTAACACATCACCTTGGCTTGAAATTTTTACATATTGTAGCCTCTATAAGGGGAGCATTCTCTGATTTTTCTAAAGTCAGATGAGGTTCCTATAANGTGGAAGGGCACGGGATCATTCTATCGGGGACGATGATGGGGAGCCATTCGATCAAGCGTGTATCAAATGGACGGGGCAGATCGAGCCGGACAATGCTGCGGGACATAAACAGCGGGCCGAGTCAGCAGCTACGTGGACGGCGGCATCCAACCAGAGCACGCCACGCATGCCTTCGGAGCTACTTAGGATCTAGTCAGCACGCGCTGTTTAAATAGATAAATAGGGCCTTTTTCTATTTATTTAAATACCCTTAACTTAGAAAATACATAACTTTGTGTAGAAAAATCACAAAAATAAAATAAAAATACCC
>JXCR01088200.1:142344-260130 GCA_002079205.1 Phalaenopsis hybrid cultivar | reverse complement strand
ATATATATATATATATATATATATATATATATATATATATATATATATATACATGTATGCATGTATGCATTTATGTATGTAAAATTTCTTTGATCTAGTTGACAACTGGTTTATTCACTTTTTTTAGGTCATGAGTTTGAATCACTTGGCCTTCGAAAAATAAAGTTATATTTTGTTGTTGGAGACTGCAGCCAATGCGGGCAGGCAGATGGAGGCGGAATTCGGTGGTAGCAGAGGCTAGAGACCATTGATGAAGGTCATCTATTGGTGTGCGAGAGGTGAAGCTTAGTGGCCAAAGGTCATGATCAGTCGATGCCGACAGGCTATTGGGAGACAAAACCAATTGTGGTGGAAGCTAGAGACCGCAACAAGGGTTTTTTTATGGTGGCTAGTGGCAGAGCTTAATGGTCGAAGGTGGTCGACGATGAATTTTAGAGTCAAGCGAGCTGGCGAAGGCCGATGGTGGGACCTTGTTGGCGGCCGAAATTAGCTGAAGGTGACAACGACCTAGGGCGGATGGAGGTGGTCGCGGTTGGAGTTGGTGGCGATGCCTACGATGGTGGTTGGAGGTGTTGGCTGAAGGCTTGGATCGGCGCTGGTAGTGGTTGGTGGTGTTGTTCCAATGATATAAATGGTGGGCTACCATGTCAATGATCCAAAGATGTCAAATTTGACAAAGGGAGGTTGGTTCGATGTGGTGGATAACATACGTCCACTTCAGTGATCCATAAACATAGATGTTGGGTTGCCATGTTAGCAATCTAGGGGATGTTGGATCGCATGATAGAAGGTAGGAGGAATCTAGTAGACAATAAATGGCTACTCAACCATCCATGAGCTAAACCAATATTGGATATTATTATGTTTCTTTTTTCGGTTTTTGGGTAATTTTGAGCCAATAAATAAGTCAAAAAGAGGAGGAAAAATGTGGAGTCCACTGATTTTTTTTGTGTGATCAACTAGTCTCTCTAAAGAGAAAGGTTGAATCCCTAGCATGTTTGAGTAATCAATTGGGCTCTGACCTACATGTGTGATCAAAGGAGTTCCTAGAGGAAAGAAAGCAGAGTCCCATGACATTTTTTTGTGGGGCTCCTAGAGGAAAGAAGTTGAGTCTCCTAACCTCTTTGTGCGATCAAAGGGGCTCCCATAATAAAAAAAGCGGACACCCTCATTTTATTTGTGCAATTAACAAAGCTCCATTTTCATGTTGTTGATGTGCCTTCCAGAGAGGATTTTTTGTGCTACTGTCATGATTTATGGGAGGATATTTCATACAATGTTGTTATTTTTTTAAGACAAATTTCACACTACTCGTGTTTTTAGGAGGAGAATTTTTGTGTTTTTGTTGCATTTTTCAGAGAAGACTTTGTGCATTGTTATCATGTTTCTGAAAAAAATTCTTACATTGCTATCATGCTATTCAGAGTAGACATCTTACATTGTTGTTATGATTTTTGGCTTTACAGGCTCTTTAAGTGAGGATGTTGGTTTTTAAAGAAGACAACTTGAAGTTGCACATCTCCTGACACTAAGGAAGATGTTGTTGTGGATTGATCTCTTTATTCCTATTATCCTGTTGTAGCCACATTTTTTAGTATGTGTTGATCTTTATAGTTATTGAATCGCATGAAAGAGCACTTGTGCATGTTGATTATATGTTTATCTGTACTTCTTTCTTCTATTTGATGTATTAAAAATTTTCGATGTTATCTTTGAGGTTACTTTTGTAATTTCTTTTAAGTTGTGATTGCTTTATTTTTTGGCGATTACAAGAAATTGTTGCCCAAATTCTGAGTTGATGTCACGCAACTTCTATGTTGTTGAACAAAATGTTTGAATTTTCCTAGGTTGTTCAGTCAGTGTGCGACTGCAACATGTAGTGGAAGAAAAAAATTGTAATCCATGAAGGATGTAAGATCTATCCTAGGTTGTATATTTAGAGATGCTCAACAATGTTAATTTGTGTTGGAATAGTGTTGAAAGAAGAATTCATAATGTAAATAAGATCCATCTTAGGTTGTATAGCAGGATGTGCTCAATAACATTAGTTTATAATTGATAAAGTCATATGAAATCCATAAAAATGGTTGGCTTATATGAGGTTGTTACTCTAAGCTTATGCTTAACGACTATAGCTTACTATGGAAGAGGCTAAAAGAATCCACCAAGTATTTTTGACCTATCTAAGGCTGTTAGTCAAAGCTCCTTCTTCACGACTATAGCCTATGATGAAAGAGGTCAAATCGAGTCTCCCTTGGGATCGATTAAACCTAATATGAAATGTCAGAGATTTTTTGCATTTCTCGAGATTCCAATTTAGGTCACAATTGACTGTACTTTTTCTTGGAAATATCATTATAGCCATGCTCAAGAATAATATTTAGCAACTTGCTTGTTGTAGATTTTAAACTCGTTGTCCCTCAATGGGGTGGTTTTCCACATGAGCTTATGAAGTAGCCCATGTATTGAATTGTGAAGAGATCAAATTTCTAATTTAGTTAAGAAAGAACTCTAGTTCGATGCGAGTTATTGAGAAATTATTATTTATGAAGTTTCCAAGTTGTCTAGTAGAAATCATCAAAGACTTAATGTATGAATGAAATGTGGAATGTCTACCCAACCAAAATCATGGTTGGATGGTTAACGTGAATAATCTTTTGAGACTGCAGTGAAAGTTACCCCCAGCCTGGAAGAATTTTTCATAGACTTTGTGTCTGAATATTTTACATGAAGATTACCCCACTATAGTCATGCCTAGTGTGTTAACATTATCAACCTTTTGAGACTTCAATGAAGGTTGCCCCTCACATCGAATAATGCTTCATAAATGATATTCAATAGATGCAAAAAAGATTTCTTCTCCAATTAGATGATATATATCATTCAGAGATGAAGTAGATGCTCAAATTTTGATAGTTAAAACCATGTCAAATAGGACTTCGTTTCTCACATACAGAGCCAAACTTTTGCATATTGGAAGGTCTATGGCAATAGAGTAATGATTTATCATCTTAACATTTTACAAAAATCTTACACACACTCAGGTGATTAAGGAGAAGTAAGTAAGAGAAGAGAACTCATTTTTTTGGGGAATCCATGGAAAAGGTGAAAAAATAATGGATCCTAATATAGTTAAAATAATTCATTATGAATGGTGAGTACACAGCTACACTCTTCTCTTAAATTAAAGAAGATAGAGTTATAAATTTAATCCTATTAAATGTATAATCGTAGTTAATCGATAATGGTCGTATCCTAATTGTAATAGATGTAGTTCTCAGAGATAGCAGGTTGCAAAGGTAGTAGTTAATTGCTATGGAGGCAGTAGTCCATCGTGATTATTGGAGATAGGGATTGTAGTGTTAGCTTGTCATATAGGGTGTAGTTGAAATACATGGTAGAAGTCTGACATGTTTGTTGTAGATGATTACTTCAAAAGTGTTGATTGGCCACAAAGACTATAGTAGGAATTTATACAAGTTATGAGTCATGCATGTGGTAGTTAGCCACTTATGTCATAGTGCTACAATAACATTGGTAAGCTGCTGAGGCCTGAGTTAGGAGCTATATGAGTTGTGGGTTGTGTAGGTTATATTTGGTCAGGTAGACCATAGTGGTGAGTGATCACGATTTTATATGTCAATACAGTGTATGTGGTTATATTCCTAATTTTTCCTTACTTATAATTTTTTCTTTGCAACGACACCAAAAACTTAATCCCGAGCAACAGCTAGGAAAAAACTTGACTTTGAAGCAAATAAGAATACAATTATTATATTTAAATCTTGGATATTATGCAAGTATACATATCGTTATCAAGTAATATAAGACTTTTTTATTAAGCCTTGAATATCATACCAACAAAGAAAAATATAATATTTAACTAAATCAAAAGAAATTAGATAACAAATTCTACTTTGTAAAATACTCTTACTCAAACTATAGATGTTATAATATGAATGAAAATTTGATCCTTTTTTTGTAATTTTTGATAATTAAAAGCAAAGTAAATAACTAACTAAACTTAACTAGATATTTGTAAAATGAAGACACTATAAATAAAATATTTTTTTCCTTGTCATGAATCAGTGACAAGTATAAGAATTCTTTTGTGAAAGTATTCAAATTATGTTGTGTCAAATAGGAGCAATAATATTCTTTAACCTTACTAGAGATGTTATAAAGAATATTGACTAATTTAAAGTTTAAATAGTCTTGAAGATGGTTTACATAGGGAAGATACAAGCTCTCACTCTAGAGTTTCCTCTTCTCCCTCCACCTGGGAGCTAACATCTCATATATAAACCTAAAACTATAAATCAGATTGAGGGCATTAGACTGTCACTCTAAAATTCTCTAATTCTACAAACTTTAAAGTTTATTTTCCTATTTATTTGCACTTAATCATATGAATTACATTCTCATCTATACAATCTCATGTGATTCTTACCATTTGTTGTCTGAGACAATACCATCTCAGATCTTACATGTTTTCCCAATAAATATTAACATCTTAATTGGCCAAATCAAAATGTAAATGAATTACAAGATTTAAAATCATTACAACTTATTCCAACATTAAAGATTAATACTTCACACAATCCAACACTTAATCACCAATCATTTTGAGAAAAAAATAAAGAAAAATACTCATAATTCATAGAGAAAACAAAACCATAATTAAGTTTGAAAGTAAAAATTATGCAAACAAATAAGAAGTCTAGATTAAAACTAAATGTAGTCACAAAGATAAAAACTTATCTCAAATCCTCTTTACCACACTCTTGAAGTTTCTTCGAATCTCTTCCTTCACTTACAATACAAACTACAACTTAAAATAAAAATAAAAGGGGGCAGCGGCCTGTGTGGAAGAAATCTCTCGAAGGAGGGCGGCGATGGATAGAGTTCTTCAATTGAAGTTTTCTTTTATAATTTTTCAAAAGGTGTACTGACGTGTCTTCAAAATGTGTCCACATTCAATGAATCTTCTAAGAGTTACCTCCTTTAAAAAGCCAATGGAATGTATTTTCGTGTCCATTAACTATTTCCAATTTTTTCACCAAGAGTCACTCTAAAAACCTCTTAAAAAATTCATCCAAATTCATTGAATTGCTAAATAACTACTTCTGGCGCTTAAACGCGAGGTACTAGATGCTTAGGCACATCCTTCTCAATTTTGCTGGCGCGCAAGCTCCAGTTCTAGGCACTTAGGCGCCACAGTTCTTTTGCACACCTTCATTTTTGCACCAAATTTTATCCCTTTTCACTCCTTTCATCATTTTCCATCCTTTTGATTATACTTGAAAGAAAAACACACAAATATCTTCCATTAAAGTGCATTATCTAAAAAATAGCTATAAAAATGTGTACAAAAACACTATTTATTTTTAAGTGTACAATGAGATATGATGGTATTTGTAGGCCATAGAGGAAAGAGTAAGGAGCAATGCAGTTGTAAATCACATAAGCTATAGTTTGTTACATTGACCATAATGATGAGTTGTGATGAAATTTGTTGGTCACATGGGCCAAAGTTAGGAGTTGCATGGGCTGGGGACTAGGTAGGTCATAGCTGGCCACAAAAGTGGTAGTGCTAATCTGCGATGACGCTCGTATGTTGTAAGGACTGGAGTCAAAATATGTTATGATGTCTTTTGGTCTCACGAGCTTTATTCGGCAGCTATGCAAGTTATGGACCATGTAAACCATGGTTAATCAAGTACCCATATTGGTTGGCTGCATGAAAAGAGCATTAGCAGTTCATAGAAAGTCACTAAATTCAAGGTGCATTCTTACATTTTCTTTGGGATGAGTTGTTAATTATATGTGAGGTGCATTGTTACAATGTCATCCAGGTGAGATGTTTCACTATATTTGTGGTGCATTTTTACACCATCTTTGGAATGCAGCATTACATGTTGTACTGGATGACATATTATTCCGTCGTGTGCATCTTTATTTGGAAACATACAGTTGGATTTTGTAATGCACATTGCAACTTCATAAGGAACTTCACTACAAGGAGTAGGTGGTGGGCGATGGTGGAAGGTGGCTTTAGATGTGGGACAATTTTGTCGGACTTTGGTGCAGAAATGATGATGAGCTTCAGCTCCTTCTTCAAGCACAACTCTTCTTCGAAATCTTGGTCTCCCCTTCTTTCTAGAAAAGGGGCGGGGCTCTATTTAGCTAGTTGGGGTGAGAAATCTCTACAACTAAGGAAGTAATTCAGACGACTTATCAAATGTTCAGAAGACATTTTGTTGATCGGACGACATTTAATGAACATTTGAGAGCCTTAATAATGTCAGAATTAAGTGATCTTAGGCTCGTTGGAGTTGTGTCACCAAGATGCTTGATTTAACAATAAGCTTGTTAGATTTTGAATTCTTTTGACATTTTAATTATGCAATGAAAGCTTCCAAAAACAGTTAATGACTTGATCTGTGCTTGATTTGACTCAAATAGAAGAAATATTTGGTATGTCTCATTAAGCCGATCAGTTTGACTATAAGTTCGTTGAAATCAAAATTCTAAATAATTTCTAATTAAATTTTGAATATTTCTTGCTAAAAAACATTCCTAAAGAATCTAACCATGCCTCGAGATTTGTGTCAGAGGATGAAAATTTGTTGATGACATACCAACTTATTGTCATTTGACATTAAATTTTAATTTAGATTTAAATTGATTTATTTATTTAAAAAGAGAGTGATATTTTATAATTAATAATGAAACTAGATTTAAAAAGATGAATTTGAATATCTATTATTGGACATAAGCTCTGAACCTAAACTCATGATATAAATTTACATGATCCCTAATATATGACCCTCAACTTGAATCTATTGTCATAATTGATCACAAAAAGTTTTACAACTTAAAAATACAAGGAAGCAAAGAAAACACAATCTTCAATCTTTTAATTCCACCAAAAAAAATTATCTAGACACATCCACGTGATTTGAAATCACTCCATTATTGCCTCATGATTAACTTTTCTCTGTCATATTTAGAAATTTAGCCTTACAACTTAACACTTGAAGACAAGCTACCAACTATATTAATATAAATTTCAATTTAATAAAAAATATTTTAATTATCTCTACAATGAGAGAGAGTGTTTAGTCAAATATGTGACAAACATGCCAACAAAATGTTCTAGAATTTGTGCAATTTATGGATTATAAAAATGGTACCACTTTGTAAATTGTATCATTAATTAAATAAATCTACGTCTCTATAAAACTATAGTTGAATCAAGTGATATTGTTGTATCTCGTCAAATAGTTCAAATAAATTAGCACAAAAACTAATTACATGCACAAGAGAAAATAAAAAAAAATGAAAAAAATGCATATGTAAAAGAGATCATTAGCAAGTCCAAGCATATGATATTTTAATTGAAATTGTATTTTCTTAAATGAATTTTTATTTTTTCCATGAAATCGTGTATTGTAGCCCTCGTTATTCTGTTTATCAAGGAAAATAAGAATTAAATGATTGTTGGATTCATTCCATCAATTAAGTCTTTGGATTTCAATTTTCTTATTATTTCCCCTCCAAATATAATAGTCCAAAAGACTAACATCCCACTAAATAAGAAGGAATATGTTCTATAAATTAAAAATTTATCTGAAGAAATACTCTTTGAATTTCATCGTTCTTGGTGGATTCAAGTTGTTCCTTTCTTTGGTGAGATTAATAGTTATAATCTTGCTCTGTTTATACTTATTCACCACTCAAATGATAACCTACTCTAATTTTTTTTTACTTCTTCCATCATATAGGCATTTCCCAAAACAAACCATTCAACATCGATGTTTTGATAACCACTCCAAATCCCTCCATTAATCTCTTGTGCAAATATAATAAGTTTTGTATCTACCTTTTTTTCCATAAATAACCAACAAGCCCTAATGTTAACTTGCCTAAACCATGTTGTACATTGATAGTATGTTTATAGATACAAAATATTAAGTGTTTTCAAGATAGGTGTGTTAGTAAGGGATTAAGGATGAAGGGATTAAGGAGAAAAATCAAATAATGGGTTATCCATACAAGATCTAGCCTAAAAGTAGAAACTCTTAAAAATAAATTTAGACCTTTGATTAGGAAGATATATGCAAACACAAGCTTGGAAACCATTTAGAAATCTTGTATTATAATTTCTATAGATTTTATGGATAGTTTCATGAGTTTTGTTTTAGTGTTTTAATATTGTTTCTGGATTTGATTTTAATGCTTGGTCATTTTAGAACCTAACCTCACAACATAATTTAAGGATACATTTGGCCTTTTTTAAGGTGTTTATGGCTTATAAAAATTAGGAAATTGTTTTTTGTTAAAGATGGAAAATAGGGTCAAGACTAGTTCGATATTTTTTTACAAAACTTCAAGTGGTTCAAATTGATTATAAGGCCAATGGAACAAAAAAAAATTAGCTCTCCAAAATATTACCCTATCTAATTTGTTTTTCTCCTTCTTAATCAATCATATTATATGGTCCAAGCGTAGTTCATAAAAAAATTTGGATTCGACAAAAGTAAGCATCTACTATCATTTTATCGCAACTTTAATACATCAAGTCTACTTCTACCATCACTACAACAAATTATTTATCAACTCATGCATATACAATATACTAATGCCTTGTTTACTTGATAGAAAGGGTGCCTTTACATATACTAGCTCACACATATAATTCTTTCAACTTAATTAAGTGCCATAATTTTTTTCCTTCCTAATGGTTTTTATATAGAAATCCTCATCCCTTTTGGGTCACCCCTGATTTATCTTGATATACGCAGGAATTCTTAATGACTTTGTTTGGGGCAGCTTATAAGTGCGGGCGGCGTTTTCAAAACGCCGTCGTACCGTTTGGTTTGCTCGTTTCGCCAGCTTATCCAAACATGTGTTTGAGTTTTTTACACTAAACGCAGGTCGCGGGTCGACCCCTACTGCCGGCACGCGGGCCGCGTTTCAGGATAAACAGCTTATTCTGAAACGCACAAGTTGCCCCAAACAGACCTTAGAATAAAATATTCTTATTGTGCCCTTGTGGATATTACTCCACACAATATTGATAAAAAATTAAGCGCATAAACTATAAAATCATTATATTTAGGAACATTGACTTCAAATTACTTGGTTTCAAGAAAAAAAAGGAATTATGATTTATCTTCTACATAAACAATGCTATCATATGAAATGGAGCCATTTGTAAGAACAACAGATCATGTTACAGTAAACGCAGTGTTGTCCAGCTCAAATACCTCATGATGTACATGGACTGTTTGGCTGCCGAAGATTTACTTCATTATTTATAATAAATAGGTTGGAAAAAATTACGTCTGAAAGTCAATTCTATAGTTAGAAATGATATAAATTTTAACAGTAATTCAATTCTTCGTATTGAAAGAAAATGAATATATTTTAGCACAACTAATATTGGGTTCTATTATTATGGTCACAAATGCAACTATTATTATTTTTTTGAACACCCATTTTTCATGAAAATAAATTTTCAAACTAATAAATTTAATTAAATTTAATATAATATTTTTGTTAAATGAAAAATAAAATATTACAATTGGGAGCTATCCATGTGTACTTACTATAATTCAAACCTTTATATCAACATGTTTATAATGATCATATAATGTCTATTATATTCATTTTTGATATAAAGGTCAAAGTATGAGTTCTTCTATAGAACCCAAAAACTTAATAGATACAAGTCTCACCTCTTGGAGCTCCACCTAATAGTCATAGGATAGAGTTTCGTTCCTTCGAGCTTAGGGCTACTAAGGTTCATTTGGATGAATCAATTCACGGATTATTGATCGGGGATCTCTAAACGTGTTTGGTTGACTACCTTGACAACTAGGTAGATTTAGGGTTCTAGTGGCTTGGGATGATGGGTTCATGGTACCCTAACTCGATTACCTCTACCTTTTATGATTACTTTACATTTCCTTTGTTGAGCCCCTTTGAGCCCTGTCGTCCTTTGCGACTTCGTTGATGTATTCTTGACAGCCCTACTGTTGATAAGCAAGTCGCTAGTTTGAGATACGGTGATTCACCCTCGACCCGCACGATTTGGTGAGATTTGAAGCATAGGGATGTTCCTATCAAGTCAACCTAGTTATCTCTCTGGGTCTCGCTTATTGGCGGTCGCCGTCCACCGTCCACCTGTGGATTTAAGGGACTCACCCTCTCCCATGTGGTTCAGTGTGCTCTCGAGATGGTGAGATGTTCCTGATTGAAATAACCATCCTTTGATCGTATATTCTTCTAGTTCATGATAATATAACTGAAACTTCTTTTTTTGGGAGTATTATTAGGTATGCCTCCAGATGTAATTAACCAGAGGGATATATTCCTCTAGAATACACTTGACCTCAAAACAAAAAAAAATGTTCTTTTTGATTCTCTGGTTACGGATGGTTTATATAAAAATTCTCTTCATAGATGTTGTGTTTTGAGGTACTTCGATCTGATCATCTTCAGACGTATATTCTCTAGTCATCACATGAGGATTAAACATATATAACTATTCTACTTGTTTCTTTTTTTATTGTTTTTCTATCTCTTGTCATATATCTTTTCTATTTGATTCTTTTCCTTTTTTGGATCATTTATACTGATCAGAGAGGGAAATTTATCCGAATAAGAGAATTATATTATGACATATAAATAGACAAGCTGTCGACTCTGAGGTTAAAAAGAACCAAGAAAAACATTTAGTTTCCACAATTGATTATTAGAATGTCAAATGAGAAAAGTTTAAAAATGGAACAGTTATTTTACAACCCTAAAGTTGAGAGTTAGAGATATCGAAGATACTGACAAAACTCCGTGACATCTCAACTAATTTATTGTTTGGGCTTAAAAATTTTTTAAGAAGAAATATTTTTGATGTTTCAATCATCGCAATATTTTAGAAATTTAGGATTTATATCACACGATATATAATCGTGAGAAAACCTGAAAAAGTGTGGATTTGGGTTGTAACTAGACGAAAGACCTCAGAATCCTAAGACTAAAGATGATGTTCACTGAAGAAAGTGAAACATCAAAAATCTAGTCTAAAGGAAAGAAAAACATGACCAACAAATATATAAGCATGTAATGAACTTATAACCTAGCTGGAAAAGGCTACCATCTAAACTTCATAAAAGAATTTAAAACCATCTAAGGTTGGTCTTAATGTCATATAAATAATGACTAAGTATGACTGGTGTGCACAATGTCATAAGACTAATGCGATTAGATTTTTACAATTTAAAAATTAAAATTTTTATAGCTTACCACACTCAAGTATATTTTTATTTTTTGTTAAGGTATGCCTATCCTTGATGACGAATGCTCAAATGATTTGTTTAAAAGGTCAATCACTAAGTAGAGGTAGAACTCACTCTATAAAGTAGTGATCCTCAAAGGACAAATATCCCCTTATCCCAATATGAGTGAGGTTCTGAAGACAAGAAATAGAAACTATATGAAATGTATGTGCCTAAAACGATCTTTTCGTCGCTATTCTTAAACTGTAAAAAGTTTTCTACTGAATTTTATTAAATTGTCAATGTGGTTATTTTGTATTCACGATATTCTAAGGTGTGAAGGCAATGTGTTATGTAAGTTTTATTTCAGTTATGAATTGCATTTAATTTTGAAATTTTAGGCTCAAGCTATTTGATTTGGATAGAAAGTTATCCTTAAAGAGCCAACAAAAATTCCAGGCAATAATCACACAAAGTAACGACCTCAATTTTGGATATACCTTTTGAGGACAAACAAAATATGATAAGAAAAAAAAAATAAAAAAGGTACCTTCCCTAAACCTATGTCAGACACGGTAAAAAATCTCATTCAAATATCATTATTTGTTTAATTGAGGTTCATCCTTTGCATTTTGTTCAACTTATCTTAGATAATTTGTATGTCAATAGCTGAACAAATATGACAGATATCCTAACCCTAGAAAAGAAAAAGATACAATAGGAAAATAAACATACATTTACTACAACAACATAGGTATACTACAATACCCTAAGTTACTACAGTAGCTAAAAAAAAGTTAGCATACCCTAGGCTTACTAGGCAGCCTATAAACAAGTAAAGAAACTAAAGCAACCTAAGCTAACACGCAAATGAAGCATAATGAACAACAATAAAACTATTTACTTGTCCTAAACATTCAGTCTAGCGAGATAAACTTGTCATAACCAAACATTTCTAACGAATAAAAGATAACAAAAAACATAATCGCAAACCAAACTGACCTCACCACGACCTAATCCTAAACTAGGGTTAGTGTTGTAAAAAGCCTAAAGTAGTGAGTGAGAAAAGTGAAAAGAGCAAATAAGGCCATATTATTCAAGTTTTCTAAGTTTTATTTGTTTGATTCAATTTTTATTAAGAAAAGACTATTATTTTGAATTTATTGAATTTTATTGATTTCATTTTATTTTATAGCAAATTTTGAGTAACCACATAAAGAATGGAAAAACACTAAATATGTGAAAATGACATCCATTGTCCTTATAATAAAACATGCGCTCATATTTCAAATTTCTACCAAAATTTCTTAGGATATTAGTAGTTTTTACCAAACTAAGGTAAGTCATTCAACAATAGAGAGAGTATTTAATGAAAAAATAATTTGTAGCAAAACAACTGGACCAATCAACAATATGATGATGCTAAGAAAAATTGATTATTTGAATATAAGAAAAGCATAGGTTCTTCTTTATATCATATAGATTTAGTGTTACTAGATCTATTAAGTTTTAAAATTGCGTTGAAAATATTAATGTTGAAGGAAGATAAGAAACACGCAACCTCTAATAATGTAAGACAACAAACTGATGAAGCTTTGTTTTCAAGAGATGTTAAGCAAAGTTAGGAACTCAATTTTAGGACTTTTCAAAGAGATTTTTCTTCCAACAAAGTGCTAACAAAATAAAGAGGAAGGCACATTTCCAAAGAAATAACTAATTTTTTTAATAGGCACAACTACCTTTCAAAGTTCTTTCTAGTATGAAAGACCATTTGGGTGGACCAAAACCAAATAAAAACACAAATCTTGAAGCACCAACTTGCTAGCACAATAGATGGGAGGAGCACTTTCCATGCAATTTTTATTTTGAAAACTAAGGGTGTGTTTGAGAGGGAGTTATGTCTACGCTACGGCTTCATGCCACATTGAAGAGGCTTTTGGGGGAGCTTTTAGCTCGCGGTGCTGCATGATTTTAATAAAAAGAGGGCCATGGGTTTGACCCTGCTTTCCACATTTATCTTCTTTATTTATATTGAGTTTCCCTTGATCTAACATTTCATTCATCATCTGCCCTAACCGTCCTCGCAGAGCTCTCGCTTCCTCTACCTTAAACTCTCGTTTTGTACATTTTCTTCCTCCGATACCCCCTTTCTCTATCCTCTCTAGTGAATTTACACCTATTTTTTGAGATGATTTGGTTTCTGGTTTATGCCCTCAACCGCTTGATGGGTGTTGATGCTTCAATTTTGATGTTTTTGTTGGTTTTTTTCTATAGGTTTTAGTGAGAATTTGAAAAACAGCAAATAATGGTGAAGGTACCGATGTTGTGTTGGGATGGTAATGTCGACGTGTTCCCGCGGATGGTCGTGATGGAGCTGGTGGTTCTGGTGAAGATGAGGGTGACGGTTATAGTGTCGATGTGTTCGTTGTGGTTGAGGATGAGTTTTCCATATGGGTTGAGGGTGACTCGAGTTTGAATAAATTTAGCTTTGGATGCTTTGGTTTTAATTTTTGTGACAAATGATGAATTTAGTAAGTGTTGGCCTACTGTATCAAATGAGCATTAGTAAGCATTCTGTCAGGCTTATGAAACAATTTGACCTTATTCTATGTAAATTTGAGAAGAAGAGTAGGCCTTATGGTGGGTCGGTTTTTGCTGGTGTGTGTTGGGTTGTTGTTTTTATGATGTGTGTGTTGGGTCTGGATTGCACAGTGATGTTGGGTTGTTGTTGTTTTATATTTGTGATGTTGGGTTGGGTTTGTGATGTTGGGTTGTGAGTGTGTGCTGGCTCTGGATTGGGCTTGCGATGTTGGATTGGGCTTGTGATGTTGGATTGGGATTGTGTGATGATTGGGTTGTGATGTTGGATTGCTCAGTTCACAACAACATCACAGAAACCCAATAGTTGGATTGTGATGGTGTGTTTTTGTGTGTGCTGAGTAGTTGTTGTTGTGTTGTGTATGTTTGGTTGTTGTTTTTGGGGTGCTATGTGCGTTACCTTTGGATTGTCCAGTGATTTTGATTGTGCTGTTGTGCAGTGATCTGGATTGTGTTGTGTGTGTTGGGTTATTGTTGTTGTTGGGATGTTGTGTGTGTCTGTGTAGGCTCCAGATTGTCTAGTGCTTTGGATTGTGTTGTGTGTGTTGGGTTATTGTTGTTTGGGTGTTGTGTGTGTGTTGGATCTGTATTTTCTAGTGCTCCAAACTACGTTGTATTTCAGTGCTCTGGATTGTGTTGTGTGTTGGGTTGCTATTGTTCGACGTGTGTGTGTGTGTGTGTGTGTGTGTGTGTGTGTGTGTGTGTGTGTGTGTTGGTTTATGTTTGATTGTTTGTTTGTCCAGTGTGTTGGTGTTTTGGTTTATGATGGGTTGTTGTTGGTATGTTAGTGTGGATTCCTATGATGTGGTGTTGGATTTGCGTTGGTCGGTGTTGGATTTGTGGTTGGCCAGTGCTTGGTTTTCATTAATGGCCCCATTGCTAGTACATTTTGATGGCTTAACTTGAAGGTTTATATTATCATTACTCTTTCTTATATCCTCCATGTGTATTAATAAAGTGGTTTGAAATGGATGTTATAGTTTCCATTCAAATTGTGTAACACTATAGTTTTTTTAGAATTTATGGGGCTAATATTTTTTTATACATGATTTTATTAAAGATGGCCGACCAAATGCTGAGAACCTTAAGGCATAAGATGTGGTGTGTTGTTATGGTGGACTATTGGAGTGGACTGTTGTGTGGTGTGTTTTTGTGGTGTGTGGAGGGTTTAGGAATGGGTGGATGTGTGGAAGTGTGGAGGTTGGTTGGTTGGGTGTGTGGAGGGTTTAAGGGGGTTGTGGTGGTGTGTGTGCCATGTTGTGTGTGTGTGGTANCATTTTATTTTATAGCAAATTTTGAGTAACCACATAAAGAATGGAAAAACACTAAATATGTGAAAATGACATTCATTATCCTTATAATAAAACATGCACTCATATTTCAAATTTCTACCAAAATTTCTCAGGATATTAGTAGTTTTTACCAAACTAAGGTAAGTCATTCAACAATAGAGAGAGTATTTATGAAAAAATAATTTGTAGCAAAACAACTAGACCAATCAACAATATGATGACGCTAAGAAAATTTGATTATTTGAATATAAGAAAAGCATAGGTTCTTCTTTTTATCATATAGATTTAGTGTTACTAGATCTATTAAGTTTTAAAATTGCTTTGAAAATATAAATGTTGAAGGAAGATAAGAAACATGCAACCTCTAATAATGTAAGACAACAAATTGATGAAGCTTTGTTTTCAGGAGATGTTAAGCAAAGTTAGGAACTCAATTTTAGGACTTTTCAAAGAGATTTGTCTTCCAACAAAGCGCTAACAAAATAAAGAGGAAGGCACATTTCCAAAGAAATAACTAATTTTTTTTAATAAGCATAACTACCTTTCAAAGTTCTTTCTAGTATGAAAGACCATTTGGGTAGCCCAAAACGAAATAGAAACACAAATCTTGAGGCACCAACTTGCTAGCACAATAGATGGGAGGAGCACTTTCCATGCAATTTTTATTTTGAAAACTAAGGGTATGTTTGGGAGGGTTATGTCTGTGCTACGGCTTCATGCCACATTGAAGAGGCTTTTAGGGGAGCTTTCAGCCCGCGATGCTGCGTGATTTTAATAAAAAGTGGGTCACGGGTTTCACCCTGCTTCCCGCATTTATCCTCTTTATTTATATTGAGTTGCCCTTGATCTAACATTTCATTCATCATCTGCCCTAACATTCCTCGCGGAGCTCTCTCTTCCTCTACCCTAAACTCTCGTTTTGTACATCTTCTTCCTCTGATATTCCCTTTCTCTATCCTCTCTAGTGGATTTACACTTATTTTTTGAGATGATTTGGTTTCTCGTTTATGCCCCCGACCGCTTGATGGGTGTTGATGCTTCAATTTTGATGTTTTTGTTGGTTTTCTTCTATAGTTTTTAGTGAGAATTTGAAAAGCAGCAAATAATGGTGATGGTACCGATGTTGTGTTGGGATGGTAATGTCGATGTGTCCCCGCGGATGGTCGTGATGGAGTTGGTGGTTCTGGTGAAGATGAGGGTGACGGTTATATTGTCGATGTGGTCGTTGTGGTTGAGAATGAGTTTTCCATATGGGTTGAGGGTGACTCGAGTTTGAATAAATTTAGCTTTGGATGCTTTCGTTTTAATTTTTGTGACAAATGATGAATTTACTAAGTGTTGGCCTACTATATCAAATGAGCATTAGTAAGCATTCTGTCAAGCTTATGAAACAATTTGACCTTATTCTAAGTAAATTTGAGAAGAAGAGTAGGCCTTATGGTGGGTCGGTTTTGGCTGGTGTGTGTTGGGTTGTTGTTTTTATGATGTGTGTGTTGGGCTGGATTGCACAATGATGTTGGGTTGTTGTTGTTTTATATTTGTGATGTTGGGTTGGGTTTGTGATGTTGGGTTGTGAGTGTGTGCTGGCTCTGGATTGGGCTTGCGATGTTGGATTGGGCTTGTGATGTTGGATTGGGATTGTGTGATGATTGGGTTGTGATGTTGGATTGCTCAATTCACAAGAACATCACAGAAACCCAATGGTTGGATTGTGATGGTGTGTTTTTGTGTGTGTTGAGTAGTTTTTGTTGTGTTGTGTATGTTTGGTTGTTGTTTTTAGGGTGCTATGTGCGTTACCTTTGGATTGTCCAGTGATTTTGATTGTGATGTTGTGCAGTGATCTGGATTGTGTTGTGTGTGTTGGGTATTTTTGTTGTTGGGATGTTGTGTGTGTGTGTAGGCTCCAGATTGTCCAGTGCTTTGGATTGTGTTGTGTGTGTTGGGTTACTGTTGTTTGGGTGTTGTGTGTGTGTTGGATCTGTATTTTCTAGTGCTCCAAACTACGTTGTATTTCAGTGATTTGGATTGTGCTGTGTGTTGGGTTGCTATTGTTCGACGTGTGTGTGTGTGTTAGTTTATGTTTGATTGTGTGCTTGTCCAGTGTGTTGGTGTGTTGGTGTGTTGGTTTATGATGGGTTGTTGTTGGTATGTTAGTGTGGATTCCTATGATGTGCTGTTTGATTTGTGTTGGTCGATGTTGGATTTGTGGTTGGCCAGTGCTTGGTTTTCATTAATGGCCCCATTGCTAGTACATTTTGATGGATTAACTTGAAGGTTCATATTATCATTACTCTTTCTTATATCCTCCATGTGTTTTAAGAAAGTGGTTTGAAATGGATGTTATGGTTTCCATTCAAATTGTGTAACAATATAGTTTTTTGAGAATTTATGAGGCTAATATTTTTTTATACATGATTTTATTAAAGATGGCCGACCAAATGCTGAGAACCTTAAGGCTTAAGATGTGGTGTGTTGTTATGGTGGACTATTGTGGTGGACTGTTGTGTGGTGTGTTTTTGTGGTGTGTGGAGGGTTTAGGAAGGGTGGATGTGTGGAGGTGTGTAGGTTGGTTGGTTGGGTGTGTGGAGGGTTTAAGGGGGGTGTGGTGGTGTGTGTGTCATGTTGTGTGTGTGTGGTATGTGTGGTGTGTGTGTGGTATGTGTGGTGTGTGTGTGTGTGTGTGTGTGTGTGTGTGTGTGTGTGTGTGTGATGGTGGTGTGTGGTGTGTGGTGTGTGGTGTGTGTGGTGGTGTGTGTGGTGGTGTGTGTGGTGTGTGTGGTGTCCATGTACATATATAGTTGTAATTTTATCGATGTAATTATATTTTTTTCATAATAGTAATACAATGATTATGGCCAAAGAGGCTGGTACACCCACAAATGTGAGATAAAGTAATAAAAATAATGTTTTGTGACATTTGCCTCAAGGGCATCGATCTTGGAAGTAGACCTACTACCTATTTCAACAAGGAAGTGTGGCAAAATATTATCAGAAAATTCAAGAAAAGTACAGGCAGAGAGTACGACAAGATGCAATTAAAGAACAAGTGAAATCAACTCAAGAAGGATTGAAAATTTTTAAAGGAATTAAAACGAGTATCAACTGGCATAGGGTGGGAACCGGTGAAGCAAACCATTGATGCTCTCGAGGAGTGGTGGGCAGAAAGACTTACGGTAAGCATTTTTGACATGTCCCATAATTAGGCCAATTTCATCTTATTTTTGAATTGAAGTTAATGTTATGAATTTATAGGTGGTGCCCGCTGCAAAAAAATTTTAAATATGTGGACTTGATCATAATTTAGAGGAAAAACTGATCGAATTTCTGGAGGTATCGTTGCTACAGATAATTATGCGTGTGCCCCAAATGAGTAGAGTTTGGTGACACCATTGAGAACCTGGAAGCTAAACAATTTGGTGATTCATCTGAAGTCCCTAGCCCAAACCTCCATGAACTTGAGTCCACTTATCATTCTAAGTGTCTGTGGGTTGGAAAAAAAGATAAAGTTGGGGTTGTTTTCCTTAGAAGCCAGATATCACAGCTGATGGCTTCTTGCAGCGCTGAACCCCACACTTCTAAAGCAAAATTCTATCGACCAGGTTGTGCAAATTTTGATTGCAACTAGAGAAATTTGTGAGGTTTTGTCATTGTACTTGTTTGTGGTAGAGTTGCTTGAAGATCCACCTATAAAGGTTTTTTCACCAAGATTCTCAAAGGTCGTAGGGTGGTGCACCTGTGACATTTTTATGATTGCAAGAACATTTGAGAGACTTTTTTTCATTTACATTTGCTTGAGATATATATGTTTTTGTATTATTTTTTATTATGCTATATAAATTTCAACTGCTTTGTGCTTGTCTTATTCAGCGATGCTTATAAGTTTATTGTGATGTTCGTAGCTAATGTAATTATCGCTAATTTATTGATGCTTCTGTGTCAGCCAGTGTGTACTGATATACGTGGATGAAACCAGAGAAAGGCACAAAAAGAGAGTTGCAGTTGTCATATGCATGATGTAAGAGTATTACAACTCCTACATAGATTGCTTCCCCTGCATGACATCTCAATATGTTGGGGACAAATGGGTTTATGAGTTGCTTGTGGGCCACCCAACAAGATTCAACAATATGTTCCATATGACACAAGTAGTATTAACTAATTTTTTGGAGAAATTACATATGGATCATGAACTTCATGACTATTCAAGGACGACTTTGCGAAAGGTGTTAGCGATCACCCTCTACATATTATCCCAAAATAAATAAATGCAAAGAGCAATGGAGAGATTTCAACACTCCTCTAAAACAATATGCAGATACTTCTCAGTGTGGTTGAAGACATATGAGTTTTTTTGCACAAGATGTAAATCCAACAGATCCAACGTTCGAACCAGCCCTCATAGAGATTTCTCACGATGCACGACATATGTCGTTCCTTAAGGTAATGTCCTAAATTTATTACATTCAATTTGCCAAAAATAACATTATCATGTAACCCACCGTTATCTTTCTAAAATTGTATTGAAGCAATCAATGGAATGCATGTTGATGCACGTGTTCCAAATAATGAGAAGATCGCATTCATCAGTCATTGTGAGTCCCCAATGCCAAAATTCATGGTTGTGTGCGACTTTTTTCATGATCGATTAGGAGGGCGGTGCTCATAACAGTAGAATCTTTAAACTTGCAACACGCAATAACAAGTTCAACTTCCCACATCCTCTTGCAGATACGTTTGAGACTCAGTTATTCTCGTAATTCAACTTTACCTCACAACTAATTATGCAGTTCACATGAGGTAAATACTACTTGATTGATATTAGATATCTGTTGCAGTGATGGTATCGCAAGTCATATCTTGATACGCGTACCACATACCTGACTTTGAGCAAGTATTGTAACCCATAGTAGAAAAGAAATGTTCAATAAAAGACATCTCTCCTTACGTGGCATCATTGAGAGGACTTACAGTGTTTGGAAAAAGAATGGGTTATACTGTGTGATATGTCATCTTACCCATTTCTCAAATAGGTGCATAGTGTGATTGTCACGATGGTGCTCCACAATTTTATTCAGTGAAATCCTTCGCGCAATGACATCGACTTCTATCGAAAGGACGAGGAACATGAGCGCGTACCTTCCGAAACATTTGACTGTCGTCTTGGGCACTCTTTGTCACAGCATGAGAATAATGCTTCTGCCACATTGACTGCATACGGGAAAGGTGCAAGCAAGATGGCATAGTTGAGGGAACAAATTACTGATGCGATAATATAAGGGTAATTGGAGTAATTATTATTTTATTATTTGTACTTTATTCAGAATTATTTTTATTTTATTCATTTTTTGTTTATTTTTATTTTCTAGTATAATTGATATTGATTGTTTGAGTTTTTTACACTATTTGTAAGTGTTTTTTTTTCATTTGAATTTCATTTTTTTTTTTTTTGTGGGTTTGAGAGGTTGATGATAAGACATTTGACCTTATAGGTTCTTCTAGATAGCCTGTTAGTCATTATTGGTTGGTGCCACATGTGAAATTCTAATGAAGGCAGCCAAGTTCATCTCTTCCTTTTAGTGCAGCGTTTTTAAGGTTCTTCTAGAAGGCCTTTTTTCGTGAAATGCATATGTGACAGACACAAGTTTGGTATTTCGTAGGTTAAAGGCAACTAAGAACCATTTTTTGACAATGTCTACTATCTTCTTGTTGTGACAAATTCGTAGTATTAGATTCGTTGTTTGGTGTATTAAGTTCTCTGAGACCTCACACATGCACAAAGCTGTAATTACTTCTTTTATCAATTTTTAGATGTTTTTTGTAGAGTTCCTATTATTTACTTTCCTTGTATATTTAATAATGATTTTTTGGGCTTTTTACGCTATTTGAAAGTGTTTTTTACATTTATGATTAATTTGTTTTACTTTTGGTGTGTCTGAGAGATCCATGGTGAGATATTTGACCTTATGGGTTCTTCTGGATGGTCTAGTAGTCATTGTTTGTTGGTGTTACATGTAAAATCCTAATGCAGGCAAACAAATTCCTCTCATCTTTTCGGCGATATGGTTTTTAGGATCTTCCAAATGGCCTTTTTTGAGATATGCATTTGTGACACACATGGCTTGGTTTTGTGTGGGTTAAAGGCAACCAAGAACCTTGTATTTTATAAGGTTTATTGTCTTCTTGTAGTGACAAATTCATTGATTGGCATACTGCGTTCTCTGAGGCTTCACACCTACAAAAAACTATAATTAATTACTTGTTTTAGCAATTTCAACTTGTGTTACGACTAATGGATTGTCTTTTGTATAAGTCAGGAAAGATGAACTCTAGGATTTTAGGGACCTCCATAAGATTGCTTTGCCACTGCGAACTTCAAACTTCCCTATTGACGTCTCATCAGGCACATAGTTATGACAGAAAGTTTTACAGGTACTCATGGAGAATCACAGAGAAGTGTGACTTCTTCAAACAATCTGGCAAATCCCGCTACCGACACTTTTCGGGAATGGATTGCATCTCTGGAGGACTGAGTAACTCGTGATATATGTCGTCTGCATTTAAAAAATGACATCATCATATTATTAAATGTAATTTTAATATATTTTTTTCTTTTTAAGCAATCTTGATATTCACTGTTAAGTGATGTGTATATCTTATTTTTTGTACAGTTCTGAATAAATTTTTGTTTCTTAATTATCAAATATATTACTAGTACAGTTATGTTACAAACAACATCAGTACACAGAGGTAGGATGGTCATTTATCCAGAAACAACTATCATACAGCTGTTTTCAAACTACAAAAAATAAATAGCATGTCAGCTTATCTGCAACAGCTTCTTTGGGCAATTGTTGTGTAGCAGCTTATTGATAAACTGCATTTGTCCCAAACAAACCCTAAGTTAAGGGTAGAGATAGAAGTTAACAATTATGTTGTTATAATCTTTAAGGATAGTAGTTTAGGAAAAAAGATTAAGTAGAGTTTCTAAGATATAGCTCCATCGTGAAAGAATCAAAGAGTGAGTGAGTTCCTTGAGAAAACATTTTAGAATTAAAGAGATCTTAACCAATAAAATTAGTAATTGTAATTTCTAATCAAATGAAATCTTCCCCATAAAAAGGAATTCATCAATCCAACAAATTTTGACTAATTTTAATGAATCAAATGCAATCATTTCCAAGATCTTTCAATCATTAAAGGTAAAATAAGGTAAGTAAGGGGATATTGATCAAAGTAGATACCAAATGGCTTAACTAGATCTCTAGAGTTTGTGAACTGTTTGAATAACAGACTCTTGATTTAAGCATATTGATCTCCAAAACAATATGGCTAAAATAAGTACATTCATTTTGAGAATTGTAATTGTAATGCAATCAATCGTACCAGTAGCTAGTAAATCATTAATGAAAAGGAGGTGGAATATGAAAGCAAAAAAACTTTGAATATGTGAGTAGCTTGTAAATAAGACAATGGCTTTTTTGAATATAGGAAAAGCATCAATTACAAGAGTAAAGCACGAGGAAATAAGGAAAACTCTGTCATGGCTGAAAAATGATTTTAAAATTATTTGAATTTCTTATTAAACACAGAAAAAATGTAAACAATAAATTCAAATAAAGATCCATTTTATGATAATATGCGAGATTCATCTTTTAGATAATCTAATAAGAATTGAATGCCCTTTGATGAAGTCAAGAGATTTCATAAGATCAATTTTAGAAAAAAAAAAAAAAATCTTATGCTTATCAAGTTAAAGTGAGCTCACGAGTCAGAGCTATTTTGTCAGTAATATTCCAATTTTTTTGTAAAAGTGAATTGGCCTAGGTGAATAATTATATGAAGCACACTTCTAAGAAGATTTACAGGGATTTTGGATATGACCATATAAAATTTTACTAAAGAAATATGTCTATCGTCGGGTGTAGAGTTTGAGTAATTTTTAAGTAAAGGCAATGAACAATGCTCATATTAGGCATTTTACTAGCATGAAAATAGGAGCAGATAACATGGAGGAATTATTTACTAATAACTTCTTAGAGTGGATAAATAAATTTTCCATAAAACTACTTGGGCTGGTGGTTTTGTTAGCATAGATACTACGAAGAGCATTGAGAATTTTTTATCAACAAATGACTAGCAAACTCCAAAATAAAAGAGTGAGGAATGATAGTACCACTTGCAATTTAAGTGATGGTTTTGGTAGAATGGCTCGAGCTGATGTAAAGGGTGCAAAAATAATGAATAATCTTCTCTACAATTACTTCAATAGTCTACACCATTCCATTTGGAGTGAAATTTTTATTGAGATAAGTTCTTCCCTTCCCTTATGGCTTTTAAATTGACATTATCATCTTTCTTTGTGAGCCAAGTGATTTTACCCCTTTGCTTGGCCCATTGAATTTCAAGATAAGAGACCAAGGCACTTCAATAATCAGGGAAGAGTTTGGGGGATTATTCTAAAGCTGGCACTGAATTGTTTCCTATATATATTTGAGCGAATTTAATCATAAACACACGCACGCCTTGAACCTAGAACCAAGTAGCTGAAATACTAAGTTCTCAACCAACAAACAATGGTGGCTCGAATCTTCTAGCCTAGCATAAGGGAGCAAATATAATGGATGAGGATTCCTGCTGCTCTAGCTAGTGCATTTAGAAGTTGTAATCATACCTTAAAATTATTTATAAAGTACAAAAGTATGGTCACAATAATAAGATTTTCCATGCCTACTCTACATTGATCAATAAAGTGTTGTTAATAGTTCAATAACTTGTAAAAATAAATTTACATCTATATGTGAATGACAAACCATAACGCAAAGTTCTTGCAATGATAACAGATAGTGCATGGCATAGAGCGATGCAAAATATTAAAGAATTCATATGAATATGAAAGAAGGTTAAATTAAAAGATAAGATGACATGATAATAAGAAAATGTAACTCTCAAAATATTCAACATCTCAAATACCAAAATTTTCATATATTATGTTTTTTTTATTAATAAGTGTAATATTTTCATAGGTAATTAAACTGGTCATCCAAAATATTATCATAATCTTAAGTCAAACAAACATTATTTTCTTCATTAAAATCATTATAACCTTGTAAATCTCATGCTTCATCTTCATTTTCATCAAGCGAACTGAGTTCATTATCATACAAATAACATAAAGTAGACAACTTTTCGCCCCACATTTGTTCGTGTATTCTGAAATTTACACATACCACACAATTCCTACATATTTTCATATTGAAAAACCAAATTTAAAATTTTTATATATAATATTTGAGAACCTATTGATGAATAAGGCATGTTTCACATTAAAAAAAAAATAATATTAGTATTTTCAATGTGCTACATAAATAAATACTACAATTTAGGTGTTAGATATATAAATATTTAAGAAATGAATAATATTTACAAAAATTTTTCGTTTTCTCATATAAAATAAGAAAATCAACAATAGTGCGGGTTATGAGCGCAATGCCCATGCATGATGCAAATAACACATGCCATTTGTACACGTCGCATTATGTNAATTTTATCGATGTAATTATATTTTTTTCATAATAGTAATACAATGATTATGGCCAAAGAGGCTGGTACACCAACAAATGTGAGAGAAAGAAACAAAATGAATGTTTTGTGACATTTGCCTTAAGGGCATCGATCTTGGAAGTAGACCTACTACCTATTTCAACTAGGAAGTGTGGCAAAATATTATCAGAAAATTTAAGAAATGTATAGGCAGAGAGTACGACAAGATGCAATTAAAGAACAAGTGAAATCAACTCAAGAGAGATTGAAAATTTTTTAAGGAATTGAAACGAGTATCAACTGGCATGGGGTGGGAACCGGTGAAGCAAACAATTGATGCTCTCGAGGAGTGGTGGGCAGAAAGACTTAAGGTAATCATTTTTGACATGTCCAATAATTTGGCCAATTTCATCTTATTTTTAAATTGAAGTAGATGTTATAAATTTATAGGTGGTGCCCGCTGCAAAAAAAATTAAATATGTGGACTTGATCATAATTTAGAAGAAAAAAATTGATCGAATGTCTGGGGGTATCGTTGCTACAGATAATTATGCGTGTGCCCCCAATGAGCAGGGTTTGGTGACACCCCCGAGAACCTGGAAGCTAAACAATCAGGTGATTCACCTGAAGTCCCTAGCCCAAACCTCTATGAACTTGAGTCCCCCTATCATTCTAACCGTCTGTGGGTTGGAAAAAAAGATAAAGTTGGGGTTGTTTTCCTTAGAAGCTAAATATCACAGCTGGTGGCTTCTTGCAGCGCTGAACCTCACAATTCTCAAGCAAATTCTATCGACCATGTTGTGCAAATTCTGATTGCAACTAGACAAATTTCTGAGGTTTTGTCATTGTACTTGTTTGCGGTAGAGTTGCTTGAAGATCCACCTATAAAGGTTATTTCGCCAAGATTCTCGAAGGTCGTAGGGTGGTGCACCTGTGACATTTTTATGATTGCAAGAACGTTTGAGAGACTTTTTTCATTTACATTTGCTTGAGATATATATGTTTTTGTATTATTTTTTATTATGCTATATAAATTTCAACTGCTTTGTGCTTGTCTTATTCAGCGATGCTTATATGTTTATTGTGATGTTCGTAGCTAATGTAATTGTCGCTAATTTATTGATGCTTCTGTGTCAGCCAGTGCGTACTGATATACATAGATGAAACCAGAGAAAGGCACAAAAAGAGAGTTGCAGTTGTCATATGCATGATGTAAGAGTATTACAACTCCTACATAGATTGCTTCCCCTGCGTGGCATCTTAATATGTTGGGGACAAATGGGTTTAGGAGTTGCTTGTGGGCCACCCAACAAGATTCAACAATATGTTCTATATGACACAAGTAGTATTAACTGATTTTTTGGAGAAATTACATATGGATCATGAACTTCATGACTATTCAAGGATGACTTTGCGAAAGGTGTTAGCGATCACTCTCTACATATTATCCCAAAATAAATAAATGCAAAGAGCAATGGAGAGATTTCAACACTTCTCTAAGACAATATGCAGATACTTCTCAGTGTGGTTGAAGACATATATGAGTTTTTTTGCACAAGACGTAAATCCAACAGATCTAACGTTCGAACGAGCCCTCATAGAGATTTCTCACGATGCACGGCATATGTCATTCCTTAAGGTAACATCCTAAATTTATTACATTCAATTTGCCAAAAATAACATTATCATGTAACCCACTGTTATCTTTCTAAAATTGTATTGAAGCAATCAATGGAATGCATGTTGATGCACGTATTCCAAATAATGAGAAGATCGCATTCATCGGTCATTGTGAGTCCTCAATTCAGAAATTCATGGTTGTGTGTGACTTTTTTCATGACCGATTGGGAGGGCGGTGCTCATAATAGTAGAATTTTTTAACCTGCAACACGGAATAACAAGTACAACTTCCCACATCCTCTTGCAGATACGCTTGAGACTCAGCTATTCTCGTAATTCAACTTTACCTCACAACTAATTATGCAGTGCACATGAGGTAAATACTACTTAGTTGATGTTGGATATCTATTGCAGTGATGGTATCGCCAGTCATATCTTGATACGCGATACGACATACCTGACTTTGAGAAAGTATTGTAACCCGCAGTAGAAAAGAAATGTTTAGTAAAAGACATCCCTCCTTACGTGGCATCATTGAGAGGACTTACAATGTTTGGAAAAAGAATGGGTTATACTGCGTGGTATGTCATCTTACCCATTTCTCAAATAGGTGCAGAGTGTGATTGTCACGATGGTGCTCAACAATTTCATTCAGTGAAATCCTTTGCGTAATGACATCGACTTCTATCGAAAGGACGAGGAACATGAGCGCGTACCTTCCGAAACATTTGACTGCCGTCTTGGGCACTCTTTGTCACAACATGAGAATAACGCTTCCGCCACATTGACTGCATACGGGAAAGTTGCAAGCGAGATGACATAGTTGAGGGAACAAATTACTGATGCGATAGTATAAGGGTAATTGGAGTATTTATTATTTTATTATTTGTACTTTATTCAGTATTATTTTTATTTTATTCATTTTTTGTTTATTTTTATTTTCTTGTATATTTGATATTGAATGTTTGAGTTTTTTACGCTATTTGTAAGTGTTTTTTTTTTCATTTGAATTTCATTTATTTTTATTTTGGTGGGTTTGAGAGGTCGATGATAAGACATTTGACGTTATAGGTTCTTCCAGATAGCCTGTTAGTCATTGTTGGTTGGTGTCACATGTGAAATTCTAATGAAGGCAGCCAAGTTCATCTCTTTCTTTTGGTGCAGCATTTTTAAGGTTCTTCTAGAAGGCTTTTTTTTCGTGAAATGCATATGTGACAGACACAAGTTTGGTATTTCGTAGGTTAAAGGCAACCAAGAACCATTTTTTGACAATGTCTACTATCCTCTTGTTGTGACAAATTCGTAGTATTAGATTCGTTGGTTGGTGTATTGAGTTCTCTGAGACCTCACACATGCACAAAACTGTAATTACTTACTTCTTTTATCAATTTTTAGATGTTTTTTTGTAGAGTTCCTATTATTTACTTTCCTTGTATATTTAATATTAATTTTTTGGGCTTTTTACACTATTCGAAAGTGTTTTTTACATTTGTGATTAATTTGTTTTATTTTTGGTGGGTCTTAGAGCTCCATGATGAGATGTTTGACCTTATGGGTTCTTCTGGATGGTCTGGTAGTCATTGTTTGTTGGTGTCACATGTAAAATCCTAATGCAGGCAAACAAATTCCTCTCTTCTTTTCGGCGATATGGTTTTTAGGATCTTCCAAATGACATTTTTTGTGATATGCATTTGTGACACACATGAGCTTGGTTTTGTGTGGGTTAAAGGCAACCAAGAACCTTGTATTTTATAAGGTTTATTGTCTTCTTGTAATGACAGATTCATTGGTTGGTATATTGCGTTCTCTGAGGCCTCACACCTACAAAAAATTATAATTAATTACTTGTTTTAGCAATTTCAACTTATGTTACGACTAATGGATTGTCTTTTGTATAAGTCAGGAAAGATGAACTCTAGGATTTTAGGGACCTCCATAAGATTGCTTTGCCACTGCAGACTTCAAACTTCCCTATTGACGTCTCATCAGGCACATAGTTATGACAGAAAGTTTTACAGTTACTCATGGAGAATCACAGAGAAGTGTGACTTCTTCAAACAATCTGGCAGATCCCACCACCGACACTTTTCGGGAATGAATTGCATCTCTGGAGGACTGAGTAGCTCGTGATATATGTCGTCTGCATTTAAAAAATGACATCATCATATTATTAAATGTAATTTTAATATTTTTTTTCTTTTTTAGCAATCTTGATACTCACTGTTAAGTGATGTGTATATCTTATTTTTTGTACAGTTCTGAATAAATTTTTGCTTCTTAAATATCAAATATATTACTATTACAGTTATGTTACAAACAACATCATTACACAGAGACAGGATGGTCATTTATCTAGAAACAGCTGTCACACAGCTGTTTTCAAACTACAAAAAACAAATAGCAGGTCAGCTTATTTGCAGCAGCTTCTTTGGGCAACTATTGTGTAGCAGCTTATTGATAAGCTGCATTTGTCCCAAACAAACCCTAAGTTAAGGGTAGAGATAGAAATTAACAATTATGTTGTTATAATCTTTAAGGATAGTAGTTTAGGAAAAAAGATTTAAGTAGCGTTTCTAGGATACATCTCCATCGTGAAAGAATCAAAGAGTGGGTGAGTTCCTTGAGAAAACATTTTAGAATTAAAGAGATCTTAACTAATAAAATTAGTAATTGTAATTTCTAATCAAATGAAATCTTCCCCATAAAAAGGAATCCATCAATCCAACAAATTTTGACTAATTTTAAGAAATCAAATGCAATCATTTCCAAGATCTTTCAATCATTAAAGGTAAAATAAGGTAAGTAAGGGGATATTGATCAAATTAGAGACCAAATGGCTCAACTAGATCTCTAGAGTTTGTGAACTGTTTGAATAACACACTCTTCATTTAAGCAGATTGATCTCCAAAACAATATGGCTAAAATAAGTATATTCATTTTGAGAATTGTAACTGTAATGCAATCAATCGTACCAGTAGCTAGTAAATCATTAATGAAAAGGAGGTGGAATATGGAAGCAAAATAACTTTGAATATGTGAGTAGCTTGTAAATAAGACAATGGCTTTTTTGAATATAGGAAAAGCATCAATTACAAGAGTAAAGCACGAGGAAATAAGGAAAACTTTCTCAATGGTTGAAAAATGATTTTAAAATGATTTGAATTTCTTATTAAACACAGAAGAAATGTAAACAATAAATTCAAATAAAGATCCATTTTATGATAGTATGCAAGATTCATTTTTTAGATAATCTAAGGAGAATTGAATGCCCTTTGATGAAGTCAAGAGGCTTCTTAAGATCAATTTTAGCATAAAAAAAAATTCTTATGCTTATCAAGTTAAAGTAGTGAGTGAGCTCACAAGTCAGATCTATTTTGTCAGTAAGATTCCTATTTTTTATAAAAGTGAATTGGCCTAGGTGAATAATTATATGAAGCGCACTTCTAAGAAGATTTACAGGGATTTTGGATATGACTATATAAAATATTACTAAAGAATATGTCTGGTGTAGAGATTGAGTAATTTTAAAATAAAGGAAATGAACAATGCTCATATTAGGCATTTTACTATCATGAAAATAGGAGCAGATAACATGGAGGAATTATTTTCTAATAACTTCTTAGAGTGGATAAATATGAGCGAATTTAATCATAAACACACGCGCGCCTTGAACCTAGAACCTAGTAGTTGAAATACTAATGGCTCGTTTGGGGCAGCATATAAGTGTGGCGGCGTTCACCTTATAAATGCGGCGGCGTTCACCTTATAAATGCGGCGGCGTTTTTTAAAACAATGTCTAATCGTTTGGTTTACGCGTTTTTGAAAACGTTGTTCATAAACACACGCACGCCTTGAACCTAGAACCTAGTAGTTGAACTACTAAGGGCTCGTTTGGGGCAGCATATAAGTGTGGCGGCGTTCAGCTTATAAATGCGGCGGTGTTTTTTAAAACAATGTCTAACCGTTTGGTTTACGCATTTTTGAAAACGTTGTCTCCCGCGTTTGAATTTTTTACACTAAACGCAAGCCGCAACTGTGGTCGGCCTGCGGGCCGCGTTTTAGGATAAGCAGATTATCCTGTATCTTGAAACGCACAAGCTGCCATCAAGAAATCCTAAGGGCCGGTTTGGGTCGGCTTATAAGTGCAGGGGCATTTTCAAAAGGCCGCCGTACCATTTGGTTCGCGCGTTTCGCCAGTTTATCCGAAACCGCGCTTGGATTTTTATACTAAACGCAGGCCGCACAGCCCACCTGCGGGCCGCGTTTCAGAATAAACAGCTTATTCTGAAACGCACAAGCTGCCCCAAACACACCCTAAATTCTCAACCAACAAACAATGGTGGCTCGAATCTTCTAGCCTTTCATAAGGGAGCAAATATAATGGATAAGGGTTCCTGCTGCTCTAGCTAGTGCATTTAGAAGTTGTAATCATAGCTATAAATTATTTATAAAGTAAAAAAGTATGGTCACAATAATAAGATTTTTCATTCCTACTCTACATTGATCAATAAAAGTGTTGTTAATAGTTCAACAATAGTGCGGGTTATCAGTCCAATGCCCATGCATGATGCATATAACACATGCCACTTGTACGCGTCGCATTATGCATATACATTGTGGCATGCAACATTAGGACCATTGACATGTGTGGTTTAAGATTTCTGAGACTAATATATATATGAGATGATGATACATATGGGCTAGTACATGACACACATAAATGGTAATAGGTCTAATCACAAGGATTTGCCAAATGCTCTGCCTAACTTCGCCAAGTGGAATTAAGGGCAGTGTAAAAAATATAATCATCGAAGTCTGTCACCTTACAATGAAGAATGAGAATCCCACCAACCTTTCATCGCATAATGAATTCTGGAGAATCTTTTTAGCATTATTAAGTGCATAAACATGGTTAGCATAAACTTAGATGTACTAAATAAGCGGAAAGGAGACGGTCATTAGAATAAAGGTGCGGTACAAATTCAATAAAATNATCGCATAATGAATCCTGGAGAATCTTTTTAGCATTATTAACTGCATAAACATGGTTAGCATAAACTTAGATGTACTAAATAAGCTGAAAAGAGACGGTCATTAGAATAAAGGTGCGGTACAAATTCAATAAAAAAATTACTATCATTAAATATGTTGACATTTAAATCAACTAATATTAATTAGTAAGATTAAATTAATTGTAACATTAACACGTACAAATGTTCTGATTTGTTTGATTGGATATTAATAATTTTAATTAATAAAATAATTTATCAATTCTATTTTGTTAATGAAATAATAATTGAGAAAGAATATGAGAAGTAGCTACAGAATGCATCAATGGGAGCAACAGTAGAAGGCATTGGTAGCAGCAACGTCCAGGGAAAAAAAAGAGGCATTTGTCAGACAAGCAAATATAAGTTTCTAGGACCNGGATATTAATAATTTTAATTAATAAAATAATTTATCAATTCTATTTTTGTTAATGAAATAATAATTGAGAAATAATATGAAAAGTAGCTACAGAATGCATCAATGGGAGCAACAGTATAAGGCATTCATAGCAGCAACGTCCAGGGAAAAAGAAGAGGCATTTGTGAGACATGCAAATATAAGTTTCTAGGACTTGATGAAATCAAAATTAAAGGCAAAATGGAGAAGAAATGTGATTTAAAATTCTATATAATTGAAAGTTGTCATTTTGCCAGTTTGGCAAGCATACAAGTTAAATTATGCTTAAATCCTGCTAGCAAATAGCCTCATTGGATTAGAATATCTCAATGTAACTTAGAATAGTTATTTAGCAACTAATAAATCCAAATTGATCCCTAGGACCCGAATTATATTGGACACCTTCGACTTCAGATACTTTCTTCTATTTTCTGAATAAAACTAGAGTGAGAGAGTATTATATATATTTTGAGAGAAATGAGGGCCACAACCAACTAATTTCATTATTAGTAAAAAACAATAACATTCAAAATAAAAAAAAGTCTCATGACACTTGATTGGACAAAGTAATACTAAAGAAAAAAAAAGGCATAAGACCTTTAAAACTTGTTGGGACCTGTAAACAAAATGCAAAACCAAAAAATATAAGAAATAAAATTCTCCAAAAATTAGCTAAGGTCCATATCCCGGTTCAATCACAAATTGCCCTATCCAAGGCTATCCACAACAAGCATAAGAGAAAAGTTGTAAGCCTAGGTTGAGAAAATATATGAAAGTGTATCATTCGTATTTCAGAGTAAGGGAGAATAAAACAATAGACCGCAGCATATGAAAATGCATTCAATATCTAGACATCTCTAAATGTAAAGACATCGGAAGGAAGACTGTGAAATATAGATAAGCAGAAGTACGATATACTTATGTAAGAGGTAACCAACCGATGCAACCGCCTAGTAAACTTTAGGCCTGAGTAATAAGCAAAAAACTTGAGCAGATAGCCAGTTGAGCTCATTGTTCAAATAGGATTTTGTCATAGCTCACCAAAAGACATCCCAAAAAGAACTTATAGTTGCATGAAGAAGAGACAACACTGTCAAAAGGATGACTATTAGATTATTAATGATAAAAATGTGTACCCAAACAATGCTGCTAGACTTGAGATCTATAACTAGACAATGCAGGATTCCATATAAATTGCTAAGAGGAGTCACAGCCAGGGGATCAGAAGTCAACCGAGTCAAAGATATATCACAAGACAGCAAAAAGCAAACAAAAGTATATACTGCAGCATTAAGTTCCAGTAATAAGGTGATATTTAATATTGCTATCATGAGTGTCCAAATTACCAAAACTCAAAGTGAATGGCCCCACATAGCACGGACAAGTCAAGAAATAGATTCCTAGGCCAGCAGCATGTAAATGAGGACAATGATAGCCGGTTGAGTCCCCTATAATATTAGTATATCCATATTCCCTTGATGGTTCTGGATGAAAAAGGTATTCAGGTAAGGTAGCTTAGAAAAAAAAATATAAAGACAATATAATCCAAGTCAAACAATCACATAATAAAGTTAGACAAGATATAGATTGTTGATATAAGGAGGAATTGCCCCTAAATTTTCCATTTCTTGCCCTTTTGACTAATGGCAAAGCATATTTTATTCAAGATAGTAACAATATGAGAATTAGCATTTTCAAAGATTCTGTTATTCCTCTCAAGTCTAATGTACTGAAACATTTATGCGCACAGTAAGGACGGAAAAATTTTCCAAAAATGTTGTAGCTTATAGTATCAGCATGTACTAAAACTTGAGACAAGTTGTATCCAAAAGGTGAAAGGAGCCATAGGGAATGCTAGCTTTGAAAATAATGAGGGAGTAATAGCATTCAAAGGATAAATGTCAGTGTTTCATGAAGATCACTGCATAAATACATTGGGGACTAATATCATTGCCTCTATATTAAAGAGTCTTTTGTTTTAAGCCCCTTCATAAGAATTTTCCAGATAATCACAACATATTTAAGGAAGTAACCTTTAAACTAGACGAACTTATTCCAATGTATTTTGGGTCGATCTTCATATATAGAAGAGTAGATAGTTTTGTGATTATAGTTGTCATTACCTAACTAAGAGCAATCAATCATGGAATCTCCAATAGGGATTAGATGAATTAGTTGAATAAAACTTTTCAGGGCATTATTAGTTGAGGGAAGATAACAACCGTTATTGATAATCATAACAGAGACTTTGGCATGCACTAAGAAAGAAAACCATTAGAAAATTTAATTGCCATACCTTTCAAATGGAAAAGCTCCATCAAGCTAAAGATCATTGAAGAAAAATATCTTGCCCTTATAGTTAACTTGAAAGGATAGACATCTTTTAATTCAAACAGCAGTTTGCATTAAAGCATTCCAAAAAGGTGAAAATTTGCTCTTCATTTTAAACAAGAGTGAGCCATAAATTTCAGGACACCAAGTTGAGAGAATTAAATTATAATGCCTCCAAATAACATTAAATTTACACAACAGGTTGATAGTATCAAGATTATTGAGAACAAGCCCACCACAGTCTTTAGGTTTAGAGGAGGTGTTCCAAGTTATAGTATGCATTGTTTTCCCAAACAAGTGATGAAGAAAGTTATTCATCAAAGATGAGGAATTTTTCCTTAAAGCCATATGGTTCAAATTAATTGGAATCTCCCTGCAAAACAAACTAATTTTTGCTTCCAACCACTTAATAGATACTGCATCTTTCAATAATTTTAGGGCAGTGAGAGACTATTAGATTGCTTCAATTGTTTTAGTCAGATGATCAATCCTCCCATCTAGAATACAGTTTTCGAAATGCATTGTCAGAAGCGAATGAACTCGAAGACAAGTTCTCCTCAACAGCCAGTTAGTTTGTCCTAGCACAAAATCTGTACAGCCAGAATAATTTGTAGAATTTGTTAACATGCAAGAAAAAATTGTTGTCAGTTCCTATAATAAATAACCATCCTAGCAGCCAGTTAGTTTGCCCAAGTACAGAATATGCACAGCCAAAATAATTTGTAGAAATTGTTAGCTTTTAAAAAAAGTAATATTCCCACATAATTTATTCTCCAAAGGGTTATTATAAAATATGGCCCGCAATTTTTTTCACAAAGATCATAAAGATTGTTTTTTGAAGAGACTACAAAATCAAGTAATCACCAGCACATCTCTTACCACAAATAGTAGTAATCCATAAAGATATACAACGAAAAATTCTAAAACATCGAAGCGTGTGCAGAGCAAACAAAATAACCAAGTTTTGATCTGGGCAAAAGCTTGGAGCTTACTCCAAACCTTAATTGCAGTTTTCGTTATACAGAATCAACCGCNTTTTAGTCAGATGATCAATCAGCCCATCTAAAATACAGTTTTCCAAATATGCATTGTCAGAAGCGAATGAACACGAAGACAAGTTCTCCTCAACAGCCAGTTAGTTTGTCCTAGAACAAAATCTGTACAGCCAGAATAATTTGTAGATTTTGTTAACATGCAAGAAAGAATTANTTTTAGTCAGATGATCAATCAGCCCATCTAAAATACAGTTTTCCAAATATGCATTGTCAGAAGCGAATGAACGCGAAGACAAGTTCTCCACAACAGCCAGCTAGTTTGTCCTAGCACAAAATCTGTACAGCCAGAATAATTTGTAGATTTTGTTAACATGCAAGAAAGAATTGTTGTCAGTTCCTATAATAAATAACCATCCTAGCAGCCAGTTAGTTTGCTCAAGTACAGAATATGCACAGCCAAAATAATTTGTATNAATAAATAACCATCCTAGCAGCCAGTTAGTTTGCCCAAGTACAGAATATGCACAGCCAAAATAATTTGTAGAGATTGTTAACTTTTAAAAAAAGTAATATTCCCACATAATACATTCTCCAAAGGGTTATTATAAAAAATGGCCCGCAATTTTTTTCACAAAGATCATAAAGATTATTTTTTGAAGAGACTACAAAATCAAGTAATCACCAGCACATCTCTTACCACAAATAGTAGTAATCCATAAAGATATACAACGAAAAATTCTAAAACATCGAAGCGTGTGCAGAGCAAACAAAATAACCAAGGTTTGATCCGGGCAAAAGCTTGGAGCTTACTCCAAACCTTAATTGCAGTTTTCGTTACACAGAATCAACTGAGGAACAAGAAGAGGAGCCGCTTCTGTTCCCCAAACAACGGATCACCTCTTCCCTGCACCTTATCAATCTATGGAAAACCTCCCTCACCTTCCTTTCAAAAGGCACCAGTCCTTCCTCAAGCTTTCGGCTTGCAAAGGCAAGATCAGCAGCTGCCGCTTCTATTCCTACTTCACTCTTCGTCATCTCCAAAACCTCCCTGCCGCTTCTCTCCAACGCCAGAGTCTCCTCTAGCATCCCAGCCGACACTAGAAAGCCTCCCTGTTTTCTCTCCCTCCTTATATCCTCTGANCGTCATCTCCAAAACCTCCCTGCCGCTTCTCTCCAAAGCCAGAGTCTCCTCTAGCATCCCAGCCGACACTAGTAAGCCTCCCTGTTTTCTCTCCCTCCTTATATCCTCTGCAATTTTCTCATGTAAGCGAGACAAAGCCAACGCCCAAGGCATTTGCCTTGTGGCAGTTTGAATCGGCGGTGGTGGCTGACTTTCCCCGCTGCCACAAGGAAACGAAGCCACCATCATCCACATGGAAAAGTGCAGCAGAGTGCTTATGGTGTGCACAGCGAGTGCAAGCACGGAAGCACTGCCTGATTCAACATTGCGTGGAGTAGTGAAGCCGGACGCCATGGCCTGTAGTTGTTTCTTTGCGGAGCAGATTCGGCATATCCGACTGCACGATGAGGAAGAGGTGATAAGGCTGGTGCAGCTGGAGTGAAGGAGCTTGGAGAGGGCTCTTCCGGCGCGGTTGATTTGCGGGGGGGTGAAGGGGCCACCTGGACGGTGGAGAGCGGAGGCGGCAATGTCGGCGTGGCGATTCCAGAGGCGAAGGGAGTGGAGGGAGAGGGAAACAGCGTTGCAGAGGTCAAGCGATTTGACAGCTCGGTCAAGTAGATCGGGGACGGCGCGGTCCAGAGGCGGGCGGGAGATGAGGCTAGGGTTTCGCGAAAGGACAAGGAGAAGAAGGGATTTGAAATCGTTTTCGCAGGCGAGAAGGGTATCAAGAAGTTTGTGGAGGAAGGGGAAGGAGAGGGTGAGAGAGGGCAAGGGAGTTTTCGAGTCGGGTGAGGGGAGGAGGGATTGGAGGGAGTCGGTGAGGCGGGAATGGAGGAGATCAAGGAGATGGAGCTCCTCCTCGCTGGAGGGTTCCAGGGAAGCCACTTGATGACGGCGGAGGCTCAAGGCAGAGAAACCGCGGAAGGACATGGAGGTTGTTGCCGCCAGAGAGCCAGTGCGGTCCCCCGCTGTTGCCCGCATCGCCGTCGAGATATAGGAAGATTGGAAGACTGGGGAATGGGAGGAAGAATTGGGATTGAGGGTTAAATAGACCGCCGAAATAAAAATCAGATGGAGAGAAGACCATTTCTGGTACCGTACTGTGGAGGCTGACTTGGTTCCTCGCTGCCGTATGAAGCACGTCTTATTTCTCGCACTGCACTTCGTGATCTTTAGAGGGAACGTTTTTTAGATTAACGGCTGAGTGATTGTGATCATCAACGACTGTTTATAAATCTCAGAATCAAAATAGCTTCACAATAATATAACAAATAAATATTGGCTTGATGCAATAATACAAAAACAAATAATTTTTATCTACATTTAATTGTTCAAAATTAGTTTTTTTAACTTTAGAGTTTTTACCTCACAATTAGGAAAAAATATTACATCAGGAGTACTGATGTAATACTTTTTCCTAAGGTAATATTTTTTTCACAATTAGACGGTAAAAATGACAAATTTCCCCAATTGAACTGAAGTCTACCACAGTTCAACACAATTTGTAGGTTTTCATTTACAGAAAAAATATTGTGTCCGGAATTCGAACGCAAGCTACATCTAGACAATGGACGTGATACACCGGATATCACGTCCTTTGATACGGTATAGCTCTGCATACGGACTCCGCACACAATATATATTCCTCTTCTAGACAAATTTAGGGACATTTATGATTTACAAGTCAAGAAATTTCTAATAATAGCATTTGTTGTGTTAGTGAATACCTTTTGTGAATCTCTAACATAGTTATGATGTAGAAGGCCAATGAGAATAAAAGAATAATTGAAGTCTTTAAGATGTTTAAGGTCACCTGCTCATGGAATCAAACCCTTTTTCAGATTTTTCAGATTCTCCTCCACTCCGTTCGGTATATCGCATCCTTTGACGGGGCATAGCTCTGCATCCGGACTCCGCACACAATATTTATTCCTCTTCTAGACAGATGTAGGGACATTTATGATTTACAAGTCAAGAAATTTCTAATAATAGCATTTGTTGTGTTAGTGAATACCTTTTGTGAATCTCTAACATAGTGATGATGTAGAAGGCCAATGGGAATAGAAGAATATTTGAAGTCTTTAAGATGTTTAAGGTCACCTGCTCATGGAATCAAACCCTTTTTCAGATTTTTATGGGTGAATTTAGCTGTTTTATTGTTGAGTTTATGATTTTTTTATACCTTTTCAAGGTATGGCCAAGTCATTCATCTTGAAGATAAAGAGATTCACCTTCAAGATAAAGAGATTCATCTTGAAGATAAAGAGAAAACCAATTTCTCAGGCTCCTTAGATCTAAGAATTCTAGTGCAACTAATCAAATTTTGAAGGATGAATTATCTTCGTACTGTAAGCGATGAACCACTAAAGTTTATGTATATGATACTTGTTGACCACATTCACTTCAAATCTCTTAGACAAGCTTAGAATAAATCACATGAAATATAAATCAAATATAATTAACTTCATTCAAATCCTAAAATTAGATCGAAACGCAACTCGATGAGGGAATATTTCAAAATTATAATTTTTATGTCCCAAAATTATTGTTCTCTTTACATATCATTGTAATGCTTGGAATTTCTTGTTTTAAGCTATATTTGGCTCATTATTAATGTATGAATAGCATGTAATAAGTTTTAGTGAGTTGACCTCATTTTTTGGTCAAACCCATTTTTCTGGCTAAAGTTAAATTGGATTTCATTTGTGTTAAATCTTGAACAAACCCTAATTTAATAAAACTGAGTTTTAACTTAATAAAAATTAATATCATTCAAAACAAACTTCAAATATAATCATTTTTTAATCAAACCCAAAGATAAACCTAAAATCAACCTTAGTCACTAATACCCTTAAATTATCATTTTCTCTCATGAAATTGTTATAGGACTCAAATCTTCATTTTGAATATTGTATGAGACTTATGTTCACATATAAGGCTATGCAAATAAGTTTGACAATCGTTTGAAGTAATTTTTTTCTTAAAACTCTTCAATTCTAATTTTCATGCATGAATATTACAATCACAAATCCTAAAATTATCTTCTTCTCCACAGGCTAATCAAATTATCTAAATTAAATTTTGTAAATTACATGATCTTCATAATCACAAATGAGGAGCATGAAAACTAGTTTCGTGGCCATCGAACAACGTTTTTACATAAAGTTGTGTACTTAGAGTNATAGCACGGACAAGTCAAGAAATATATTCCTAGGCCAGCAGCATGTAAATGAGGACAATGATAGCCAGTTGGTCCCATATAATAATAGTATATCCATATTCCCTTGATGGTTCCGGATGAAAAAGGTATTAAGGTAAGGTAGCTTAGAAAAAAAATATAAAGACAATATAATCCAAGTCAAACANGAGGAACAAGAAGAGGAGCCGCTTCTGTTCCCCAAACAACGGATCACCTCTTCCCTGCACCTTATCAATCTATGGAAAACCTCCCTCACCTTCCTTTCAAAAGGTACCAGTCCTTCCTCAAGCTTTCGGCTTGCAAAGGCAAGATCAGCAGCTGCCGCTTCTATTCCTACTTCACTCTTCGTCATCTCCAAAACCTCCCTGCCGCTTCTCTCCAAAGCCAGAGTCTCCTCTAGCATCCCAGCCGACACTAGTAAGCCTCCCTGTTTTCTCTCCCTCCTTATATCCTCTGCAATTTTCTCATGTAAGCGAGACAAAGCCAACGCCCAAGGCATTTGCCTTGTGGCAGTTTGAATCGGCGGTGGTGGCTGACTTTCCCCGCTGCCACAAGGAAACGAAGCCACCATCATCCACATGGAAAAGTGCAGCAGAGTGCTTATGGTGTGGACAGCGAGTGCAAGCACGGAAGCACTGCCTGATTCACCACTGCGTGGAGTAGTGAAGCCGGACGCCATGGCCTGTAGTTGTTTCTTTGCGGAGCAGATTCGGCATATCCGACTGCACGATGAGGAAGAGGTGATAAGGCTGGTGCAGCTGGAGTGAAGGAGCTTGGAGAGGGCTCTTCCGGCGCGGTTGATTTGCGGGGGGGTGAAAGGGCCACCTGGACGGTGGAGAGCGGAGGCGGCAATGTCGGCGTGGCGATTCCAGAGGCGAAGGGAGTGGAGGGAGAGGGAAACAGCGTTGCAGAGGTCAAGCGATTTGACAGCTCGGTCAAGTAGATCGGGGACGGCGCGGTCCAGAGGCGGGCGGGAGATGAGGCTAGGGTTTCGCGAAAGGACAAGGAGAAGAAGGGATTTGAAATCGTTTTCGCAGGCGAGAAGGGTATCAAGAAGTTTGTGGAGGAAGGGGAAGGAGAGGGTGAGAGAGGGCAAGGGAGTTTTGGAGTCGGGTGAGGGGAGGAGGGATTGGAGTGAGTCGGTGAGGCGGGAATGGAGGAGATCAAGGAGATGGAGCTCCTCCTCGCTGGAGGGTTCCAGGGAAGCCACTTGATGACGGCGGAGGCTCAAGGCAGAGAAACCGCGGAAGGACATGGAGGTTGTTGCCGCCGGAGAGCCAGTGCGGTCCCCCGCTGTTGCCCGCATCGCCGGCGAGATACAGGAAGATTGGAAGACTGGGGAATGGGAGGAAGAATTGGGATTGAGGGTTAAATAGACCGCCGAAATAAAAATCAGATGGAGAGAAGACCATTTCTTGACCGTACTGTGGAGGCTGACTTGGTTCATCGCTTCCGTATGAAGCACGTCTTATTTCGCACTGCACTTCGTGATCTTTAGAGGGAACGTTTCTTGGATAAACGGCTGAGTGATTGAGATCATCAACGACTGTTCATAAATCTCAGAATCAAAATAGCTTCACAATAATATAACAAATAAATATTGGCTTGATGCAAAAATACAAAAACAAATAATTTTTATCTACATTTAATTGTTCAAAATTAGCTTTTTAACTTTAGAGTTTTTACATCACCGTTAGACGGTAAAAAAGACGAATTTCTCCCATTGAACTGGAGTCTATCACACTTCAACACAATTTGCAGGTGCTCATTTACAGAAAAAATATTGTGTCTGGAATTCGAACGCAAGCTACGTTTGGACAATGGACGTGATACAAGCGTCCTTTGACGGGGCATAGCTCTGCATCAGGACTCCACACACAATATTTATTCCTCTTCTAGACAGATTTAGGGACATTTATGATTTACAAGTCAAGAAATTTCTAATAATAGCATTTGTTGTGTCAGTGAATACCTTTTGTGAATCTCTAACATAGTGATGATGTAGAAGGCCAATAGGAATAGAAGAATATTTGAAGTCTTTAAGATGTTTAAGGTCACCTGCTCATGGAATCAAACCCTTTTTCAGATTTTTATGGGTGAATTTAGCTGTTTTATTGTTGAGTTTATGATTTTTTTATACCTTTTCAAGGGATGACCAAATCATTCATCTTGAAGATAAAGAGATTCACATTGAAGATAAAGAGGAAACCAATTTCTCGGCCTCCTTAGATCTAAGAATTCTAGTGCTACTAATCAAATTTGAATTATCTTCGTACCGTAAGCGATGAACCACTAAAGTTTATGTATATGACACTTGTTAACCACACTCACTTCAAATCTCTTAAACAAGCTTAGATTAAATCACATGAAACATAAATCAAATATAATTAACTTCATTCAAATCTTAAAATTAGATCGAAACGCAACTCGATGAGGGAATATTCCAAAATTATAATTTTTATGTCCCAAAATTATTGTTCTCTTTACATATCATTGTAATGCTTGGAATTTCTCGTTATAAGTTATATTTGGTTCATTATTAATGTATGAATAGCATGTAATAAGTTTTGGTGAGTTGACCTCATTTTTGGTCAAACCCATTTTTGTGGCTTAAGTTAAATTGGTTTTCATCTGTGTTAAATCTTGAACAAACCCTAATTTAATAAAACTGAGTTTTAACTTAATAAAAATTAATATCATTCAAAACAAACTTCAAATATAATCATTTTTTAATCAAACCCAAAGATAAACCTAAAATCAACCTTAATCACTAATACTCTTAGATTATCATTTTCTCTCATGAGATTGTTATGGGACTCAAATCTTCATTTTGAATATTATATGAGACTTATGTTCACATATAAGGCTATGCAAAGAAGATTGACAATCGTTTGAAGTAATTATTTTTCNCTAGTTTTGTGGTCATCAAACAACGTTTTTACATAAAGTTGTGTACTTAGAGTTTTTCATGCATGAAAAATGGTCTTGCATAAAAATTTTTCAACAAGCCATTATTTTTTAAAAATATATTTTGTTTTTTTTATTTCCAAGCCTACAAGTTCGATTGGAGGCCATTTAGCCGAGTACAATTAGGAGAGAGAAAAATGATAATTTTGATAATAAAGGATTATTTGGCCATACCAATCTCAAAATGACCTCAAATTAAGTTTGACGTCAACAAAAAGTTATGCTAAATTAACAAAACACACAATATGATCTAATAAAATTAATTAAATAATTCTAACTCAAAATCCATAATTTTCTCACTTATAAGAGATTTGGCTCATTTTGATTTGAAATATCTTCACATGGAGCTTGATTGGACCACAATCACCTGCACCATTGAAGTTCTTAAATTTATCTCTATTTAATGAGCTCAAGTCAAAATTTTGACCATAACCAACTTGTAATTACCCTATGTTCACCTTGTAACCAACTTTTAACCACACCTAGTCACTTCAAATGCTCATAACTTGAGCTAGGATCCCTTTTTTAAAAAAAGCTATGGACCACATAATTCCTTATTTTGTACACTTTCAAATGATCTATACTTGCATTTTTTTATAAACACCTAAAAAAATTACCAAAATATCCTTCCATTTTTTAAACTTTCCCTTCACTTCCTTTGATTTAAGCTTCACATTCCTTCCCCCAACTCCCTCCATCTGACCACTCTCCCCTTGCCATCTCACCAATCCATCTACTCAGCTCTCATTGATCCACTTCATGCATTCACCCCCTGCATTCTCTCTCCTCCATGTCATCAAATCTAATCTCTCATTCTCTCCCTTAACTCCCTCCTCCATCCTATTCATTCACTTTATCCCCATAACTATGTTTCCCCTCAAAATCTCTCTATAACTCTCCCCCTCATCTAAACCATGACCCACTCCCCGGCATTCCTACTAATCTTCCATATTTTTAATTCCTCCAACATTCTCTCCTCTCCCTTCTTCTAAAAAAAAAAAACAATCCCTCCCTCGCTCTTTTTATAAAATCAAGAGGCTCCATCACTTGTTCACCGTAAAATCAAACAAAGAAGATACAAAGCAAGGCAAGGGAAGATCCAAAGCAAGGCAAGGGAAGATCAACATCAAGGCAAAAAAAAATCAAGTATAAAATCATTTCTCTATTGCTCAATTTCAAATCCATCATGTAACTTTGAAATTCCCCATAACATTTTCATATGTTCAAATTTAAAATCCACCATGTAATTTTAAAATTATATTTGTCTTTTATCTTTTCACATGCTCAATTTGCAAATCACAGTGTAAATTTGAAATTCTCCATGTCTTTTATCATTTAACATGTTCAATTTGCAAATCCATCTTGTAACATTAAAAATCTCCATGTCTTTANCTTCACGCATTCACCCCCTGCATTCTCTCTCCTCCATGTCATCAAATCTAATCTCTCATTCTCTCCCTTAACCCTCCTCCATCCTATTCATCCACCTTATCCCCATAACTATGTTTCCCCCCAAAATCTCTCTATAACTCTCCCCCTCATCTAAACCATGACCCACTCCCCGGTATTCTTACTAATCTTCCATATTTTTAATTCCTCGAACATTCTCTCCTCTCCCTTCTTCCAAAAAAAAAAACAATCCCTCCCTCACTCTTTTTATAAAATCAAGAGGCTCCATCACTTGTTCACCAAAAAATCAAACAAAGAAGATACAAAGCATGGAAAGGGAAGATCCAAAGCAAGGCAAGGGAAGATCAACATCAAGGCAAAAAAAATCAATTATAAAATCATTTCTCCATCGCTCAATTTCAAATCCACCATGTAACTTTGAAATTCCCCATAAAATTTTCATATGTTCAAATTTAAAATCTGCCATGTAATTTTAAAATTATATATGTCTTTTATCATTTCACATGCTCAATTTGCAAATCACAGTGTAATTTTGAAATTCTCCATGTCTTTTATCATTTAACATGTTCAATTTGCAAATCCATCTTGTAACATTAAAAATCTCCATGTCTTTATCATTTCACATGTTCAATTTAAAAATTCACCATGTAATTTTTAAATTTCCCATGTCTCTAATCATTTTACATGTTCAACTTTGAAATTCACCATCATGTGTTGTCTTTGGTACAAGAATCCTTGGGGATTTTGTTCATTTTTTCTTGTATCATGTTTATGTTAAAATTTTACATCATAAATCATAGGCTTTTATTAATGTTAAATTGTATTAATTGCACATTTTCCCTTTCTTTTTGCCTTGGCTGAAACCCTAGCATCCCAAAATCACCATTGCTAAAATTTCAAGGCCAGCAAACCCCCCTAATTAAAACACTAACTCATTAATCTATCCGAACCTCTATCTTAACCTACTAAAATCCACTTAATTCATCAAAACTGACACTTTAATCCCATTTCCCCTTCAAAACCTATCTTAATTTCACTAAATCCATTCTAATTGAATTCCATTGAACTAAACTCACCCTAATAAAAAATCTAATCCTTTAAGCTCTCACTAAATTGAGCACTAAACTACTAAACCCCTTATAACTTAGACTTACAATTAACCAATCAACCCACTACTTAACCCATTAACACCTTGATTAATTAATTAAATCATACATAACCAATCACATTAATTAACCCATTAGCACCTTAATTAATTTATTAACTCTTTAAGTAACTCACCAACTCATTAATTAATTGTCGGTCAGGATTTTTGGAGAATGATTTTTATTTTAATTTAATGTATATATTTGTACATATGTAATTTTGATTCTAAAAATATAATCTTTTAATTTTGAAAAATGTGAGATCAAACAGATTTCATACATTTTAATAGTTTAAATGACCGGACACAACATTACAAGCAATACATCCATCCCGAAGAATAGATATATTACTTGTCAGCATGCACAATTAAATAAATTAAACAGTTTATGACATCTATTTGGTCTGCAAACATTTTTATATGTTGGCCGACAAATTCTCCTATCTAATATAAGGATTAGATATGGTTTATATTACATGGGTTCTTTAGTTCCCTTTAGAGGCAAGCCTTTACATCCCAAGCGACCGAAGTCACTTAAAAAACTCTCGATAATGACTAGTGGTATTTGTCTTCAAGAATACAAAGTTTAGTGTTCAAGATAAGACATGAAAAACCAAATGAGAGCACATCAAATAGAGCATTTATTCTCAGAATCCAAAGGAAAGAGAAGTAGGGGATGTCAGAATTCTTGAGGTGAACCTCGGTGGCTTCTTAAACTATCCTATGGTTTGACTTTGGTTTCAAAGATGATATCACTTGATATTTCATCCTGTCATTTTTATTATTTAGGGCTTACATTCTTATGATATATGATCATGTAAATAGTCTGGAAGATAGGAGAATTTATGTCATACTGAATGACTACCTCGGAGTCCTAAAAGAGTTAGGGATTAAATTGTGCAATATGATTTTGCAAAGGCTTAAAGATAATGTGAGGAGTATGTCGCAGTAGGCAGACTACCTCGAAGTCCTATGGGTTGTTGTTGTTGTTTAGACTAAGAAAAGGTTTTTCTGGTGAAGATCTCTTTTGCTCTCTAAAAAATGTTATTTTTTTGCATCCAGGTCATGCTGCCCTAAAAGCTCGCTTCAAGCTCCGTACCGTAGCAACTTCAGGTTTAGGGTTTATGTTTTGAGGTGTGTACATGCAAATAGTTTGATCGGTGTTTTACTGCTATGCACCTCCTATAGAACCAGACTAATGTTCTCTTATTCTAAGAGGTATTATAAGAAATATGCACATACAAAAGAAAAATAAAAGTAAAGTATGTAAAAGAAGGCAATAAAACATAAAATTGTGTACTTGAGCCTCTGTTAGTGCTGTAATAGGATTAGTATGATAAAGCATAATATAGTTGTAAGGAAATTAAGCAAACTTATGAAACTTAAACAATAATGAGAAAATTCAATAAGAAAGAAATTTCATTTAAGTTGTGAGAAAAAAAATTGAGTTGAATAAATTGTCACACATGGAAAAGTGGGGCTAAGGGTAAGACATTAGTATAGGTGGGGGCTCAAAGCTAGACTGTGTGCTTTATAATTTCAACTTTGATAGAAGCCACCATTCTGAGAACCCTAAGGAATGACAATATCGATTCGAGTGATTAACTTGTAGACCTTTATAGGTTTTCATCAAAATCAATTAATTTTACATGCATGTGAAGTTTACTTTGGAAAGAAAAAGCAATGGTGTTGTTAAAGATATTTTTGTTTTCTTAAATATATTTTTGTTAAGTAGTATAGTCCACAAGCTAATTACTCTAATCAGGCTAGGACTACTGACAACCTAAGAGTATCAGGGCCAGCTCCCACCAAAGGCTGGTGGATAGTATCATCGATTATATCCTCTCTCCTTGTCAAGGTTCCATGAGGTAGTAGATACTATTTTAAATCCCACTTCGCATCCCTCATTTAGCACACATAAACAATGACATAAACGTCCTCGCCACTTAGACTTCAGCCTTGTACAAGCCCGATGGTCCATATGTGGCAAAAATATCCTCAATTGCTCAAAATGATTTAAGTACCTTATCCAAGACTTAAGCCCTTGAGCGTTGAGTTATTAATGTAAGATAGGTAGTATAGAGTTATTTCATTATAATCAGTGCATTAACAAGTCCCGAGGTATATCTTGGTGGATCCCTAAAGTTTTTATGAATGATTTCCTTCAACGAAGAGTAATAGGTCTGAGTGCCCTTCAAAATGTTCAGAAGATTGTGAAAGTGCTTGGTCCTGAACATCTTTTAAAATCTTCTGAGTCACCTCGAGTTCGTGTAAACTTATTATTTTGTTGAATTGATTACTCCTAGTTAATTTAGTTATATTGTTTTAACTTGTGCTCAATGAACCTTAATATTTTAATTAACCCATGAGTGGGGTGACATTCATTTGATTTTTCAATTAGATATTATATGGGTGAAAATCTGTAAGGGCAACTTAAACTGTTAAGAAATCTTACCAATTGAGCTTGTAGTCTTTTATAAGTATTTATGATTGATTGTGTAGTCTTCTAAACCTCATTAAGTGATGTTAGATCGAGCATAGTTCACTTCAAAACTCTCAAGTCTTCGTGGGTAGATTTGTTGTTTTGGAAAATGGTTGAATGAGGTGACCTAATTATTGTTAAAAGATGGTATCATCATGTGACCAATAATTTAGGGCTTCCACTTATTGAGTTATTATCTTTCTAACACAAGCCCTTCACCTTAGGATCATCCAATTTAATTAACTTTCAAAACACAATAATTTGGGAAATTACATTTTTACCCTTCTATAGAAAATAGAATAAGTTGGTTTCTATCCTTGAACACTTTATGTTTCCATCATTTCAAAGAACTAATTATGATCAATATTGCCCTTTTACCCTTTGGTTTACCCTAAATTTTGATTAAGGTTAAAAATAATCTTTTAATTACCACTTTGCCCTTAGGGTTCTCCACTTCACCATTTTTTAAGTTTAACTCAAATGAATTTGAAACTTTTTTGTTACCCTACTCAAGGGTCCATTAAAGTATTAGAAGAGAATTGATATTTGTCTAATTTTTATTTAATTTTTAATAACTATTTTAGTTAAAAAAAAGGATTTTCAAAGATAATTAATTTAACAAAGTAAGATAAAATTTATAACCTTATGGAAATTATTGGAGGATCACTTAGGTCAGAGGATCACTAGGAATATTTTTTTGTGAATTTTTTAATTATATTTTACTTTTTAGAATTTTTTTGATTGATTTTAATGAATAAATAAATAAATAATCTATTTTATTTTAGAAAAATAAGTCTTCCTGATTCCAAGGAATTCACAGAAGTCAATTTTGTATTTTTGTAGTTTTTATTTTATTTATTGTAATTATTTTTATTCACAAATTAAGAAAAATACATTTAATCATTAAAAATACCTTTATACACTATTAGAAATTTACAAACACCTCTTTAAGTTATTTTTTTGTGATTAGAGTGGTGTTTAGGGCTTTTTGGAGTATTTTCATTTTTTGTTTTTTGCATTTTTTTTGGTATTTTCAATTATTTTAAAATCAGAAAATAGCTTAAAAATGAAGTTTTTATTTTAATCTCAATTTTATTTTTCTTGAATCCCTCTAGTCATAGGAAACACTCTAAGCAAATTTTCATATTTTCCTGATTTTTTATTTATTATAATTATTTAAGCCAAAATTAGTATTTACTTAGAAAATACATAGTTACATTAGAAATATTTTTTTGTGGCTTCCAAATTTTTACGGGGGCCTCCTAGGATGATTACCTACAACTTGTCCTATTTTGGTAATCATTTGAATTATTTCATTTTTTTAATTTTTAATGATTTTTATTAATTTTAAATAATGAATATGACTTGAAATTTTTTGACATATTGATTTTTTTAAGATCCTCTAACCACAGCGAACCTTCCAAACAATATTTTATATTTTTCTGACTTTTGTTTTATTTTTTTATAATTTTTTTAATTAAAATAATTAAAATAATACTAAGTATTTCAAAAATTAAGTTTTTTGATCATAGAATTGTCCTCTGACATTGAAAAAATCAGATAAGATCCATAAGGTCATCCAAAACAAATCCTCAAATTTTCATTTGATTTAAATAATTATTTATGATTTATTTACTGTATGGAGTGTTTAATTTATTTAAAAATAAATAAAAGAAAAATATTTTAAATTTTTAGTTCATATTTTTCTCTTCTGTTCACTGAGCATATTCATATTTTTATTTTATTTTTATGAAATTTCTTCACCAAGATATGTATTTTTAGAGTTTTTGTATTTACTTAATTCCAAAATACACTATTTATCTACTAATCTAAGTTAGCCGCCCAGTCAAACCTCGACAGCTCCAAAAACCATGTGTCGCTATTTGAATGGCTGCACTTTATGTGTTAGCAGGTCACACGTCCCAAACCTTCTTCCGATGTGATATGATCCGTCCGTCCGATACACGTGCAAATGGACGAAATCTGTTAATCATCCTCGATCGTCCTAACCCTAGAAATGTCTGTGTTCTAGACCTAATATCTCACTCAACTCTCAAACAAATCACTCGAGATTTGTTCCTACACCTTCATCTAAGTGAGAAAAACTTATCTATATGATTAAATACATATGAAATATAAGTTCACTTCACAATCAATGAAGCCGAGGCAAAATTCAAGTTCACTGGCCACCTCTCATTGGCTGGTTCAAGTAAGCTGAGGTGGAGGGCTGGGCGCGCAATTAACCAATTAGAGTTTGCCACATTGAATAGGTTGAATTTTGAGTTTAAGCCATGGTTGGTCTTCTTGTTTTTGGGTTTTCTGGCAGCTAGGGCAGCTGCCCAGGCCAAGGGTGGCTGCTAGCTGGCTCAAGGAGGTTAGGGGAAGGTTTAATTGTGATTACCTTGAGAGCTTGATGGCTGATGGCATGTGTAAGTGGGTTCAGCCAAATAAGGGGAGGAGTTTCCATTGTTCAAGAGAAACAATTTAACTCCTTAAACTTAGTGAGAAGAAGTGTCTAGCTAATTTTAAAAATTTATTTTCTTAAAGTAATTTCTATATTAATTAATTGCTCTCAAATTTAATAAGATTTAAGGAATTTTGTGAAGGTTCAAGCTCAAAAGAAACTCTTCTAAGATAATATATTCGAAAATTATCTCACATAAATTTTCTAAAAAAAATATAGAATAAAAATGTTAAAATCCTATTTCATAAAAAAATTAAAGTCGTAAAACAATCCTTAAACTAAAGCTTTTTTAATAAAACTAAAAATTTCCAACAAAACATAAAATCTTTTTAAAACTCTTTTTAAAAATAAAAATAGAATTAACTCAACAAAATAGATCAAAACTTAATGATTAAATATATTTTTCAAAGATTCTTAATATTAAAAACTTAGAATTTATATGCTTTGTAAGGTTCTTTTAATAGCTTAGCCTAGGCAAGGCTCATATATTCATAGATATAAATGTCTCTAGGATGAACATGTTTATCTCCAAACATATGTGATTTCGAAGCCTTAGCCTTTGAGTAAATAAGTTTTAGGTCATTTCAAGTGAATATAATTCACATATAAATAAGTTTAACACACTTCGTGTGATAAAATCTTTTTCATAAAAATTCTTCTTGCTTGAAAGAAATAAAATAATTTTTGTAAGCATATAAATGATTCTTAAATATGAAGAATATATACATGAATGGTTTGAGTTAAATTATTTTAAATATAATCCTTAAACTCAAACCATTAGAGGACAAACTTAAGAGAAAGGGCAAAGAACTGCAACCTAGGGAGAAAATAAAACTTTAGAAGAGCCCTTATTTCTCACATTAATCAACAACCTAGAAAATTAAAACTTCAAATCCTTAGAAGAAACATGATTTTTTTACTATGACCGACAAGCTTAGGAATCAAACAAATCATGAGTAATATTGGGCCCTACGAAAATTAAAATCGACCAACTCTAATGTTTCACAAACACAACCTTAGTTAGATCCAAACTATGAATCATACATTAGCCAACGTAGAAAAAAAAATCAGGTCCACACACATCTTAGAGTAGTCCAGTTTATAAGCCTAAGTTAGATTATTATGTACCTAACATATAAAATTAATGACATTGACCTAACCCCTTAGAACATTGGGGTATCCTAGGAGTTAGCAACTTATGGTTATTGATGCAGGTTACCCAAACCACTTTATAATAGAATGATCTACCTTAAGTCATTGCTATGATAACAAGGAAGACCTCCTATTATTTTTTTGGTTAATAGTCTAAGGATATTGATGCACACAGGATGATGGAATGCCATGAGTATCTTGACCGAGGTTTTATTCTGAAATTTTAGGTTGGTCTACCTATTAGCCTCCTTTTTAGAGTCATTTTAGGTTGGGCTTCACCTCCATCTAGAAATCTTGTACCATTTCCTATCCCCTTGTTTAGGATCAAACTTAATTCAAACTCAATCCCAACTCAACCTCAATTTGAATTCCAACTCAAAATCAACTCAATATCAATCCAACTAAACTCAATTCCAACTCAATTCAAACCTTAATATTAATTATAATATCAACTCAATTTCAAACTTAATTCATATCAAATTCAATATCAACTCGATTCCAACTCAACCTAGTTTCAACCCAACTCTAAACTAATTCTAGCTCAACTCCAAATCAATTTCAATCCAGTTGGACTCAACTTTGAATCAACTCCAAATCCAAACCTCAAACTTAAACCTTAAACCTAAGCTCAATATCAAAATTCATAGTTTCAATGATATATTGATTGGCTAAAACCTTATGGATTCAGAAGTTTTAAAAACTCAAACCGAAGTTTAATAAAATTTAATCAACTTTAATTAACTTCAACACACTTTAAATAAAATCATAATAGCAAAACAAACTTCAATAAATTTTAACAAATTTTAACAAATTTTAACAAACATAAATGAATTTTAATACTACTTAATAAAACTTATATAAATCAAACTTAATTAAAATTTAATAAAAATTTTAATTAAGTTTTATCAACTTTAATAAATTTTAACAAACCAAAACAAACCTTAATAAAGCTTAACAAGCTTAATGAATTTAAAATAAATTTTAAGAAACTTAAAATGATTCCTAATAAACTTTAACAAACTTAAATGAATTTAAACAAATTTTAAGTAAACCTTAATAAAGCTTAAAAAATTTTAAACAAACTTTAAAATGAAATTAAAAAAAAAAAAGAGATGCTAGCATTTCCTCTTTCTAAAAAAAATACAGTTGTTTTAGATAAACCTAGCTAAATCATTATATTATCACCTAAAAGTGAGATTAAGTCAAAAATTCATGTAATTGTTCATAGCATAAATGATTTTAATGCAAATCTAAATGGCCAGTCAACTAACTTTGTAAGTCAGACATATAAAATAACTATCCATTTATCCTTGCTAGAAGGCAAACATGCCATAATTGCATCCATTTAACCTTAATATTGAGAAAATTACCCAAGGATACATGAGGAGGACCAATCCATGAGCCGAATCCTGCAAATCTGCCTCACATATTTGTTCAGGCGCAAAAATACAATCAATTTATATTGAAACGAACTCGAATAAGGTTCCTTTTACAGACGGGGCAGAATGAATGCATATACACAATTAGTTATGATATTTTTATAATAAACAGTATCTAAAACATCACTGTTACATTCAATTTTAACTCGAATAAAGCTCACTGAAATTAGTGGACCAAATTTAAACCAAATCAAGAACAAATTGATCATAACTTGTATCCAATCCTAACAAAGCCCATATTTAACAAGGAATTGAGGGGGAAAAAAAATAAAAAAAATGCAAGAGTAGTAGTGCTAGACTATAAATATTCTACTCGTAGAATAAAAAAAAACAAAAAACAAAAAGGGCTGGGCTCGCAGCCAAACAGTACAAGCAATAACAAACGATATGAAAGTGTAAGAAAACAAACACTTTACACAATTAGGGGTGTAAATGAGTCGAACACGAGCAAACACAGGCTCAGCTCGTGCTTGGCTCGTTTATATTCCGAGCTCAAAAAGTGTGTTCGTGTTCGGCTCGTTTGCTTAGCGAGCCGAACACGAGCTGTTCATGAACAAGGCGACGTTTTGACAACCCTAATCATGTAGTCATAAAATGTTAAGAGATGGGATAAAATTTAAAAATTATTATTTATATTAAAACGTCATTTGAATCTAATTCAATAATTTTTATTCAATTAACTTAGCGAACGAGCAAAACACGAGCTTCTTAACTAGTCGAACACAAGTTGTTCGCGAACAACGAGCCGTTTTGACAGCCCTATACACAATTCCATAAGAAGTCGATNTCCTTAAACTAAAGCTTTTTTAATAAAACTAAAAATTTCCAACAAAACATAAAATCTTTTTAAAACTCTTTTAAAAAATAAAATTAGAATTAACTCAACAAAATAGATCAAAACTTAATGATTAAAGATATTTTTCAAAGATTCTTAATATTAAAAATTTAGAATTTATATGCTTTGTAAGGTTCTTTTAATAGCTTAGCGTAGGCAAGACTTATATATTCATAGATATAAGTGTCTCTAGAATGAACATGTTTCTCTCCAAACATATGTGATTTCGAAGCCTTAGCCTTTGAGTAAATAATTTTTAGTCATTTCAAGTAAATATAATTCACATATAAATAAGTTTAACACTCTTCGTGTGATAAAATCCCTTTCATAAAAATTCTTCTTGCTTGAAAAAAATAAAATAATTTTTGTAAGCAAATAAATGATTCTTAAATACGAAGAATATATACTTGAATGGTTTGAGTTAAATTATTTTAAATAAAATCCTTAAACTCAAACCATTAGAGGACAAACTTAAGAGAAAGAACAATGAACTGCAACCCATGGAGAAAATAAAACTTTAGAAGAGCCCTTATTTCTCACATTAATCAACAACCTAGAAAATTAAAACTTCAAACCCTTAGAAGAAACATGATTTTTTTACTATGACCGACAAGCTTAGGAATCAAACAAATCATGAGTAATATTGGGCCCTACGAAAATTAAAATCGACCAACTCTAATGTTTCACAAACACAACCTTAGTTAGATCCAAACTATGAATCATATATTAGCCAACGTAGAAAAAAAATCAGGTCCACACACATCTTAGAGTAGTCCAATCTATAAGCCTAAGTTAGATTATTATGTACCTAACATATAAAATTAATGACATTGACCTAACCCCTTAGAACATAGGGGTATCCTAGGAGTTAGCAACATATGGTTATTGATGAAGGTTACTCAAACCACTTTATAATAGGATGATCTACCTTGAGTCATTGCTATGATAACAAGGAAGACCTCCTGTTATTTTTTTGGTTAATAATCTAAGGATATTGATGCACACAAGATGATGGAATGCCATGAGTATCTTGACCGAGGTTTTATTCTGAAAATTTATGTTGGTTTACCTATTAGCCTCCTTTTAGAGTCATTTTAGGTTGGGCTTCACCTCAATCTAAAAATCATGTACCCTTTTCTACCCCCTTGTTTAGGATCAAACTTAATTCAAACTCAATCCCAATTCAACCTCAATTTCAATTCCAACTCAAACTCAACTCAATCTCAATTCAACTAAACTCAATTCAAACCTTAATATTAATTATAATATCAACTCAATTTCAAACTTAATTCATATCAAATTCAATATCAACTCGATTCCAACTCAACCTAGTTTCAACCGAACTCTAAACTAATTCTAGCTCAACTCCAAATCAATTTCAATCCAGTTCGACTCAACTTTGAATCAACTCCAAATCCAACCTCAAACTTAAACCTTAAACCTAAGCTCAATATCAGAATTCATAGTTTCAATGATATATTGATTGGCTAAAACCTTCTGGATTCAGAAGTCTTAAAAACTCAAACCGAAGTTTAATAAAATTTAATCAACTTTAATTAACTTCAACTCACTTTAAATAAAATCATAAAAGCAAAACAAACTTCAATAAATTTTAACAAATTTTAACAAACATAAATGAATTTTAATACTACTTAATAAAACTTATATAAATCAAACTTAATTAAAATTTAATAAAAATCTTAATTAAATTTTATCAACTTTAATAAATTTTAACAAACCAAAACAAGCCTTAATAAAGCTTAACAAGCTTAAGGAATTTAAAATAAATTCTAAGAAACTTAAAATGATTCCTAATAAACTTTAACAAACTTAAATGAATTTAAACAAATTTTAAGTAAACCTTAATAAAGCTTAAAAAAATTTAAACAAACTTTAAAATGAAATTAAAAAAAAAAAGAGATGCTAGCATCTCCTCTTTCTAAAAAAAAATACAGTTGTTTTAGATAAACCTAGCTAAATCATTATATTATCACCTAAAAGTGAGATAAAATAAAAAATTCATGTAATTGTTCATAGCATAAATGATTTTAATGCAAATCTAAATGGCCAATCAACTAACTTTTCAGTTCCTTTACTGAGATAATATACTACATATAAAATAACTATCCATTTATCCTTGCTAGAAGGCAAACATGCCATAATTGCATCCATTTAACCTTAATATTGAGAAAATTACCCAAGGATACATGAGGAGGACCAATCCATGAGCCGAATCCTGCAAATCTGCCTCACATATTTGTTCAGGCGCAAAAATACAATCAATTTATATTGAAACGAACTCGAATAAGGTTCCTTTTACAGACGGGGCAGAATGAATGCATATACACAATTATTTATGATATTTTTATAATAAACAGTATCTAAAACATCACAGCTACGTTAAATTTCAACTCGAATAAAGCTCACTGAAATTAGTGAACCAAATTTAAACCAAATCAAGAACAATTTGATCATAACTTGTATCCAATCCTAACAAAGCCCATATTTCACAAGGAATTGAGGGGGAAAAAAAAATAAAAAAAATGCAAGAGTAATAGTGCTAGACTATAAATATTCTACTCATAGAATAAAAAAAAACAAAAAGGGTTGGGCTCGCAGCCGAACAGTACAAGCAATCACAAACGATATGAAAGTGTAAGAAAACAAACACAATTAGGGATGTAAACGAGTCGAACACGAGCAAGCACGGGCTCAACTCGTGTTCGGCTCGTTTATATTCCGAGCTCAAAAAGTGCGTTTGTGTTCGGCTCGTTTGCTTAGCGAGCCGAATACAAGCTGTTCACGAACAAAGTGACGTTTTGACAACCTTAATCACGTAGTCATAAGATGTTAAGAGTTGGGATAAAATTTAAAAATTATTGTTTATATTAAAACGTCATTTGAATCTAATTCAATAATTTTTATTCAATTAACTTAGCGAACGAGCAAAACACGAGCTTCTTAACTAGTCGAACACAAGTTGTTAGCGAACAACGAGCCGTTTTGACAACCCTACACACAATTCCATAAGAAGTCGAATCAGATTCTACAGCTTAATGACACCAACATAAAAATAAAATCATCGTTACGCCTTACAAAACAAAAGAACAGAAGATAAACCATGCAAGGAACAACTTGGCAATCAAACAGTAATCATCCATCATAGCGATACAAGCTCCATCACAAACATCAAAGGTAAGGAGATGCTTCAGGGTTTTTGGTGAAAGGCGCATGCCAGTGCGTCTACCAACCAACAAATATAAAGCAAAGATGAATGACGAGTAACATGTGTTTCAAGTTGGGCCATTCTCATTCAAATGCACAACTTTATTGATTTTCATACATAGGGATACACGGGAAAGGGCAATAGGAACAAAAAGAAGTGCCTTTAGTTGATCAGGTGAACGCTTACTATATACAATGCATCCACGGAAGGCAAACTCCATGAGACCTTGCCTAGGATAACAAGCCGCAAATGAACTTTTGATTAGGTAGAAAAACAGTTTGGGAGTGCCCTGGAAGTTAGAAGAAGCGTCTCCTGAAGCTTCTGGTTGTTGCTTGATACGATCGCAAGAGAAGTCCAGCACCAATTCCAATCCCAATGCACATCCCAAGGCCAATACCGACGCCAACTCTAACACCAGCATTAAACCAAGAAAGCTGACCATCCTCCTCGGAGTAAAAGTCTTCTGAATAGTAGCTGCGCCTAACTGCATTCATTTCTGAATTATATTCATCACAGTCATCTTTATCCTGTGAAAAAATATATATTTATTTATCATCAATTTAGGACCATACCATTTGTTGGGCGTATATCAACCATTGGCAGAAATAGATTGAACAAGGAACCAATATTAATCTTATGAAGTGATTAATTTATAAGCTCAGGCTAACAGATTGATTTTCATAAACATGAAAAGAAGATGAACAAAAAATGGTTGCTTCCAAACAGTGTTAGTAATGTCGAGAATTCAAACAGCCAAAACCTTAGATGCTACTAAGGTCACCGAACCAAAAAAAACATCAGCAAGTTCCCTTATTGGCATGAATTTTGTAGAGAAGTATTTCCCTGGCACGCCAAAGTGGGTGAGTTGGCATCAACTTTTAATGTCACAATTGTAGGATGTCCACTTAAATGCCATGAGACCATATTATACTCATATGAAGTCCCCCATAGCTCAAGTCGAGCTCTTCGCGCATGTTTAGGGCACGAAACCAGGGTCCAAATTGCCACACTCGTGCCAGAGACTGGTGCACCCATCGGCATAAATTCTTGATGTTGCACGTGGGATGTCTATTTTACCATTATGAGACCATATTTCATCAATACATAACTTCTCATAACTCAAGACATACAAAAGAAACTCTTCGGCGCACTTTAGGCGCAAAATTAAGGTTTGACTTGGCATAGCCGTGCCTGGATGTCGTCACCCTTGGTTAGCATTAGTTTCTTATGGAAAATCATCTTTTCCTAGATAAGTGACTCAATGCTGGTCACAATGCTTTAACAAACTTTGCCTACTATAGCTCAATAAGCAATGTGAATTATTCTATTGTGATTAGCATGATACGTGTCATTTCAATTACCACTAAATGACATATTAGATCTTTTGGATATTTAGAATGAGAACAGGGACGTAACCCCGTCAAAATCATACGTCAGCCTCAAACCACACATTTGTACAAACTTAAATGTATGTGTAGGATACATTGGTTTAAATGTTTTGCTAGAATAGAGTACGGTGTAGTTAAGGTTTTCATATGTCCGATTATTGTTGATGGTTTGCGCCTAGCCGAACAATTTATGTGTTGATTTTGGGGGTTTACCAGGTGTGATGAATGTGCAATAGTATATTAGGGTGATTTTCTATGTACGAAGTCATGTCCAATAAGAGAAGAACTGTCATGATTTAAAGTAACATTTTTCTGTAGGTGTTGTTTAGGTCTCTTCATGCAGGACATAGCTTATTATACGATTGCATGTTATAACTTGTACTAACCATCTTTGTTGCAGATCGAATCTTATTTTTTTAATATGTATTTTTTTAGAGTCTTTAGAGCGAGTTTGTATCAAAAATAAGGTACGAGCACGGGTTCCAAAGCACTTGATATGCAGAATCATGCGATAAAAATCAAGAAACACGTGACTTTCATATTAATTCTAATTTCGAATTTATATAGAAAATAGGATCATGCAAGCGTATGCAGAGCCTGACCGCCTTCTCTGTTTTTCTGGGATCGGTTGCCGACACAGCCACACCCGACCTTTTTGTTTATTCTTATTCATAAGATCTGTTTATCTGGGACTGAATGATGAATTCTTGCTTTCTTTTGATTATGTTTTTTGTCTAGGAGCTCTTCGCATGTGCAATTTAGGCTTTTTAAGATTTAAAAAGAAAAAAAAATCTTTTTAAACAAAAAAATTCAAATTAAATGCTAAGATTAATTAAAATTAAGGATTGAAATATCCTCAATTTATAATAAGTTTTTATTTTTCTGCATGACCTTCGAACCAATTTTAAAACAGTTTTGGATGCATGGACATCTCCTCAGTCATATTATGAGGGTCTTCACGCCTAAGAACTGTTTTAGATAACTGCATTATTTTGCATGTCCCGAGAAATGCTTGTGTTTCTCCAATCCAACTGGCCAAAACATTTTTTTTTTCTTAAGGGGTCCTCTAGAACGATTATAATGTTAGAGACTTCTCCGATCGAGATGGGGTATAAGTCCTTTGTAAAATTGTCAGCTTTGTAAGACTTTTCGTTTCTCTTTCACTACAGAGGCTTCCTGACCACTTTCGTGATGAGTATAAATCTCANACGCCTAAGAACTGTTTTAGATAACTGCATTATTTTGCATGTCCCGAGAAATGCTTGTGTTTCTCCAATCCACTTAAGGGGTCCTCTAGAACGATTATAATGTTAGAGACTTCTCCGATCGAGATGGGGTATAAGTCCTTTGTAGAATTGTCAGCTTTGTAAGACTTTTCTTTTCTCTTTCACTACAGAGGCTTCCAGACCACTTTCGTGACGAGTATAAATCTCTCTTCTGTGAATTTCACCTAGATAGGGTCATAGGGATTAAAAGTTGATTTCTCTTGACTTTAGGGCTACTGGGACTCTTGGACTATGCCACTCATGGGTTGCTGACAGGAAATCTCTGGCCGGCTTAAGTTAACTATCTTCACGACCAGATAAACTAAGAAACTTAATAGCTTGGGGCGATGGATCAAATTTTCACATATCAAGTACGTAGCACATTAAGTACAAAATAAATTGAGTAGAAAATATGTCTAGGCTTAATATATCTTCAAATATCTCCAGTTGATGGGTGGTATCAGATGAGATCTATCTACGTCGATCAACAGCTAGGCTCGTCCTTCATAGACCCTTCCAATCATAAAAGGTCCTTCGAAAGTGAAATTAAATTTAAAATGCCTTTGACGGTGAGTCACAATCCGACGACATAAAACAAAGGACATGTCTATAATCGTGAAGGTCCTTGGCCTTACTAATTTATCATGGGCTCTGGCCATTCGAGCAAGATATAGCTTGAGGTGTTGGTGTGGGCTTGTAATTTATAAGCCCATCAAGGTGATCCGACTCAAGTCGAAGATTCTGTTCATTGTTAATTTGTTGCCTTCAGCAACTCAAAAGGACTTTCAAATTCCAAAGGAAGAACAGGTGTGTGTACGATCTGTTGTACGATATGCCCACAAAGCTTCTGAGAACTTCTCATGTCACTTCTTTTTATTTGCATGAAAGATTTTCTTTATAAGATTTACCAAAATCTTATTAAAAGCCTCGACCAAGCCGTTTGCTCTCAGATAATAAAAGGTGGAATATCATCAATCAATCTAATGGAGAGGATCAAATATCCAACACCTCGATTGGATTTTCTCAGGTTTGGCCACCTCATGGAGATGTAGCAATGCAAATATGCTTTTATTAGATCCAATTTTCGACCTAAAATAGCCAAATTCAACATTTTGCATGATATTGGGTTGGAGGCGGGTGCCTAAGCGCTACCCTCTCTGGTTGGACACATTTTTGGGAGCTTGGACGCTAGTTTTGGGCACCTAGGAACCCAAACCAGGCGCCTAGCAGCTAGTCAAGCTTAGTAGACCCCAAATTTCACAAAAAACACCTGTGGAAGGGTCATACGAAAACCTTAGATCATGGGAGAATATCAATGATTGAAATATGATTCTTAATTATTAAAATGAACATATAAAATGTGTGACATCAAAAACCAATGTTAACCAAGGGCGGCGACTTCTANATCAAATATCCAACACCTCGATTGGATTTTCTCAGGTTTGGCCACCTCATGGAGATGTAGCAATGCAAATATACTTTTATTAGATCCAATTTTCGACCTAAAATAGCCAAATTCAACATTTTTCATGATATTGGGTAGGCGGATGCCTAAGCGCTACCCTCTCTGGTTGGACACATTTTTGGGCGCTTGGACGCCATTTTTGGGCACATAGGCACCCAAACCAGGCGCCTAGCAGCTAATCAAGCTTAGAAGACCCCAAATTTCACAAAAAACACCTGTGGAAGGGTCCTACGAAAACCTTAGATCATGGGAGAATATCAATGATTGAAATATGATTCTTAATTATTAAAACGAACATATAAAATGTGTGACATCAAAAACCAATGTTAACCAAGGGCGACGACTTCTGGGGACGGCTATACCAAGTCAAACCCTAATTTTGTCGGCACACCAGTGTCAGAGGTTGGTGCACCCATTGGCATAAATTCTCAATGTTGCACATGTCGGATATCTACTTAAACGTAATGGGATCATATTTCATTAATGCATAGCATCCCATAGCGTAAAACATCCAAAAGAAGATCAAGAATTTTTTCATTCTCTAGAGTATTAGCCTTCAAATCTCTATTCAAGTGAAGCCACTAGGATGCAAATAAAAGGATGGGAGTGGCTCGATAAATCTGGGAAAATTTTCAAAAATGTTATCTTCCTTTTAAGATTTTTTATAGCTATTTCGACAGAGAGAACTTTGATACATTTGGCTAAATGGATAATAGAAAGAGACACTCATCTAAAAGAAATGAATTGGATGTAAAAGTCCCTCACATAAGGATCTTTTTGTCCTCCACATTTGAGAGAGTGAAGAAGAAGACCCCTATCTTCAATACAAGATAGAAACTGGACCATCATATACTAAAGTGAATGGATAAACGAAAACCTTAGATTTTGAGAATATTTTTGCTAGAGAAGATCCAAATCAGCCTGTTGGATGCCTTCAAAATTAGTGTTCATGATGATCTGATTTGGATAACTTAATTCTTGCTGAAGCCTCGAGATTATTGATTCCATTAAGCTTGATGGTAGAGTCACCATCGAAATTGAAGTGAGCTAGTGATATAGATTCAAAAGTACAATTGTACTATTCAGCCACCACTACAAGGAGAGCGCAAAAGAACGAAGCTTAATACACATGATCGAATGATCAGGACTAATCTGAGATCAATAGCATATTTGGGATATAAAGTTCCCTATTTTTGGGTCTCGTCTATAGAACCCAAAAATAGATTCATGTGGGTATGATTGGGGTCCTCAACATGGGATTGTGGCTTGGTGAGCTCGCATAAGTAGTTCCCACATGCCACTATTAAGTTGTCTCACTAAGCGACATAAGCTCCAAACAAGCTACTAGTCAGTAAATATAGCCAGACAGCACAATGTATTTCCATAATTGAAGTGAAATGGATCGTTGGCACTTGAATGCCAATTCTTCCATACATGCTTAATTTGTGTGTCAAAATGCCATTCCTAGGAAAATATTCCTCAAGATAACCTTGCATTTCTCTTTGAATGTGTATGGGAAGCCGGTAATTTTTTTCATCAACATACCTTAAGCAGTTCTAACAAATATATACCATCTTTTACACAGNCAAGCTACTAGTCAGTAAATATAGCCAGACAGCACAATGTATTTCCATAATTGAAGTGAAATGGATCGTTGGTGCTTGAATGCCAACCTTTCTTCCATACATGCTTAATTTGTGTGTCAAAATGCCATTCCTAGGAAAATATTCCTGAAGATAAACTTGCATTTCTCTTTGAATGTGTATGGGAAGCCGGTAATTTTTTGTCATCAACATACCTTAAGCAATTCTAACAAATATATACCATCTTTTACACACAAAGACAACTCATTAATATCTTGGGTTGGCTTTTCGAATTTTTATTTTTCATTTGTTACTATTGAACATTGCATGAGGCATTTAAAACAATTTATACATGTCTGTTTCAACAATTTCTAATCAAGTATTAGCTTAGATATACCCACTTTTCCTTCATAATCCTTGGCACTAATTTTATATATTTGTTAATTGATGCATTTTTTAACCTTAGATGTACATGTCAAACCTGATTCAACTAGTTTATAATTAATTTATTTAATTGTCCATCTAATATAATCACTCCGCGATTTTATACTTCTTAGCATTACTAAGCATCTATATTGACATTATATGTCCGCCAAGCTCACCTTAGCTACCAATTAGTAGTTCATAGCCCAATAACATGATATATACACCTTGACATTGTAGTTTTATAAAATTTAGCTTCAACTCACTCATATCTTCTTACCCATAATACTCCTGATAAACTTCTCCATTAAGCATCTGATCTTCACTAATGAAGCAATATTTTGATTAATATTTCCATTTTTTTATTATAATAAAATTATCTCAAACAAAAAGTATGTAGTTGTTAATTACCGAGTGAAATAACCAATTTTTTGAGAAATCAAAAAAGAATTTTGGTGACTTAAATTGTACCTCAATTTTTGCACATCTCGGATTTCAAACAAAACAAATTTTATAAATTTCTACATGAGAAATCGATCAATTCCATTTAAAGCACGGTATGTAAAATATAAACGGATTGGAAGATATTTGAAGTTATATATTCAATTAACCTAATTAATCCTTAGTTAACTCTCTCTAATCTTCTGCCACTGTCCAAAACCGACCTATTACGCCTCTTTTGTTTCCTTCGTTCAGTCGAGGGAGTCCTGAGCTTCGAATGTTCCTCCCGATTTCTTCTCTTGGCTCGCTTTCCCTTCTCTCTCTCTCTCTCTCTTTCGAATCCGCTCCCTGACCCTTGCTTGCGAGACAGAAGTAGGCAAGGGGAGTTGTGACCCTTGCTACAATGCAAGGGTCGCGATTAGTCGAACCGAGCGGCACCTGAGGAGGCTACAACGAGGGATTTAGGGCTCTGGGGTGAAATCTTAAGGTGTAAATCTCTTTTTCAATATATTTGAAGCTTTCATTTCCTTCCTCTCACCCTTCAATTTTGACTTTGCCTCGTTTTTCATGCATTTGTCCATTCCAGTAGCCGTCGGTGGCGCCAATTGTGTCGGAAGCGCCAATTGTGTCGGAAGCGCCAAAAGTCTTTTGTGAGCTTCGATAAGAGTTCTAGCACGATATCAACACAGGAGAGGTGTGGTTGAAGGTTATAGAAAGTAAATTTGATAGCTTCGAAAATGAGGATTTGTGTCGAGAAGCCTATTTTGAGAACAGAATGTTACTTTTTGGGTTTAATTATTTTATAAGCCGAAAATGTATAAAATGTTAAAATCTTTATAGATTTCAGGTTGTTTACCTAAGGTGGAAAGTTCAAGGCAAGTGTGTACGNCTTCCTCTCACCCTTCAATTTTGACTTTGCCTCGTTTTTCATGCATTTGTCCATTCCAGTAGCCGTCGGTGGTGCCAATTGTGTCGGAAGAGCCAAAAGTCTTTTGTGAGCTTCGATAAGAGTTCTAGCACGATATCAACATAGGAGAGGTGTGGTTGAAGGTTATAGAAAGTAAATTTGATAGCTTCGAAAAGGAGGATTTGTGTCGAGAAGCCTATTTTGAGAACATAATGTTACTTTTTGGGTTTAATTATTTTATAAGCCGAAAATGTATAAAATGTTAAGATCTTTATAGATTTCAGGTTGTTTACCTAAGGTGGAAAGTTCAAGGCAAGTGTGTACAAGATCGTAGGTAATGAATCCTATGCTTTCTTCAGTGGCTCTTTCATTTATTATTCGAATATTAAATTGTTAGTGATAGAATTAGAATAACGGTGAATCGATTTCCACCGTCCATTTCCGTCTTGGTTAACTCTAAGCCCCAAGCCGAGTCGTGACACTGAGGTTCTCTATTTTTAAAAATCAGTCTCAAGCTGTCTAAATAATCTAAATCTAGACATTAAAAATCTCATTGTTAGCAGGAACACCTGACATTCAAATTGAACATTTCATATTATTTAAGCTTGTAAATCTGATCAAATAATCAAACAACTATAAACATAAAAGGCAAGAAATATAAAATGATAGCATAGTCAATCCCATACTAAAGTTCTAATTCTTTTAATATCGGGCAGAAAATCCACATATACATAAATAATGCTTAACAAATATTAAATTTGGTAATGATTAAGTTCTTGAAAAAAATCAATGCAGAAAGAAAATATGAGAAGTTTATAATGCATGCTAGAAGAAAGGAAACAAAGAAATAACTGCTGAAAAAGATAAGACATCAATGTTAACTTATTTCCTTAATATTAAGAGTACAGATGCGCATTCAAAAATGGTATATTGAAGCATTAACTTATCTGCATAGGCACCACACCCAAAGACATACAAGCAAACCAAAGTCAATCAAATGAATTATGACTACAAAGCTAGATTCAGTAAATCAACGCAATAGTAGCAAGAGAAGTGGTTTGAACTAACAAATAAACATAAAGCATTAACAAGGAAAGCACTGTGTCAATGACCATCAATCACATGAGAGATGTTAAATGCGTGAATCTTGGCAATGATGACTCTTGGTGGTTAGCCACCCATTTTTTTAGCCATAAAGATACATACATGCCCAGCATACATGCACGAGTGATCAGCCACCCATTTTTTTAGCCATAAAGATACATACATGCATGCATACAAACATAAAAGCAGAGGGAGAGAGAGATGCAGACATATGCACACATCTATAAGAGTTTATAACTTATAGGAACTAAACTGATATAAACCTCTTTCTTTGTTATGCCTACTGTTCCTATGTTAAAAACCGAAGTATCCAAAAAAAGGGGAAAGCAAAGGACCCAAAGAAAGGGGAGACCAAAGGACATAAAGAAAGGGGAAACCAAAGAACCCAAAGAAAGTGGAAACCATCGAACAAAACATTCCTAATTAGAATCCTCTAAAATAAAAATTGCACGCTCAGTTGTTATTGTGTATTGGTGTTAAACCTAGATTTGTTCAATATGCCAACCAAGCAAAATTAAGCCTGTCCATCATAAGCTAAGGTTCAGTCTGACAAGCAGCCATGCAAGAATGAGAATGAGCACATAAGTATAAATAAATCTACATTAATTTAATTATAAGCACACTATAAACAAAAAAAAAACGAGGTGATCTTACACATGTAATGCAAAAAACATATTTACAAAAGTATAATCTATCTTTAATCAATATTTTGATTTTTGATTGGTCAAACAGTTGAATCAGCTACCAAATGATAAGGTTAATGTTACAAACAGTACTCCATGGCCACTGATTACCACGAAAAAATGTGTACCATTTCTCAATATCAGTTATCAACCTTATCCCAATAATTTTGGACCAATGTATTAATTCTCGTCATTCATTCAAATGTTGAGTCGAATTTACACAGAAGTCTGTTATAATTGTTAACTCTATTTTATAGAAATCATTTTAAATAGATCTTTCCGAACAGCTTCTAGCAAAAATATATTTGGTTAGCCACTTTCTCTTGCTAATACATTCACATTAGCATTATAAACTTTCGTGATTTTTTTTATGATTTTGACAGTTACCAAAGTGAAGCAAGATTGAACACCTCCATATCGAACGCCTCACCAAAATAACTCGTGTTGTTATTTCAGCTTGCCTTAAATTAAAAAGCTTGGGGAAGGCTTGTAAAAGACAACTAAAGTTCANTTTCCCTTCTCTCTCTCTCTCTCTCTTTCGAATCCGCTCCCTGACCCTTGCTTGCGAGACAGAAGTAGGCAAAGGGAGTTGTGACCCTTNTGATAATTTTGATAATAAAGGATTATTTGGCCATACCAATCTCAAAATGACCTCAAATTAAGTTTGGCTTCAACAAAAGTTATTCTAAATTAAAGAACACACAATATGGTCTAATAAAATTAATTAAATAATTCTAACTTAAAATTGATCATTTTCTCACTTATAAGAGATTTGGCCCACTTTAATTTGAAATATCTTCATATGGAGCTTGATTTGACCACAATCACTTGCACCATTGAAGTTCTTGAATTTATCTCTATTTAATGAGCTCAAGTCAAAGTTTTGACCATAACCAACTTGTAACTACCCTATAATCACCTTGTAACCAACTTTTAACCACACCTAGTCACTTCAAATGCTCATAACTTGAGCTAGGATCCCTTTTTTTTTAAAGCTATGGACCACTTAATTCCTTATTTTGTACACTTTCAAATGATCTATACTTGCATTTTTTCATAACTACCTAAAAAAATTACCATAATATCCTTCCATTTTTTAAAGTTTTCCTTCATTTCCTTTGATTTAAGCTTTCCATTTCTTTCCCCAACTCCCTCCATCTGACCACTCTCCCCTTGCCATCTCACCAATCCATCTACTCAGCTCTCATTGGTCCACTTCACGCATTCACCCCCTGCATTCTCTCTCCTCTATGTCATCAAATCTAATATCTCATTCTCTCTCTTAACTCCCTCCTCCATCATATTCATCCACCTCATCCTCATAACAATGTTTCCCCCCAAAATCTCTCTATAACACTCCCCCTCATGTAAACCATGACCCACGCCCCGTCATTCCTACTAATCTTCCATATTTTTAGTTCCTCGAACATTCTCTCCTCTCCCTTCTTCAAAAAAAAAAACATCCCTCCCTCGCTCTTTTTATAAAATCAAGAGGCTCCATCACTTGTTCACCGTAAGATCAAACAAAGAAGATACAAAGCATGGAAAGGGAAGATCCAAAGCAAGGCAAGGGAAGATCAACATCAAGGTGACAGCGACTTTATATATGCTTAAAAATATAAGTATTTAATACTGTTGTTAAAAGAATTAATTCCTCAGCAACTGTACCAAAACTTAATAACAGTTATAGATTCGATAAAGATGTATTTATATAATATTCAATAATTGTAAAGTCACACTTATCAATGATATGTTTGATTTAATAAAGATGTATATATATATAATATTCAATAATGTTAAAGTCAAATTTGTCAACACAATTATACATATCGCTCAAGTAATATAGGGCTCTAATGGAGTCCTAGATATCAATCCCACAGGGAGTAGTTTAGAATTATGGACTAAGACCTACAATATCGCTCAAGTAATATAGGGCTCTAATGGAGTCCTAGATATTGATCCCACAGGGAGTAATTTTAGAACTACGAACTATGATTTTAGAAAAATAATGCTTAATCGCAACAATAGAATTCAAATTGCTTATCTGTCACTAATAGACAATTGAAATAAATATGTAATTTTAATAATTCTTAAATAACTAATTATACTAATGAAGGATTTAATGTGATATTCAATATATAAGAAAGCATTCAATTGATAAAGTGAATCAGTTCAAATTGTATTGTGCCAAATAGGAGCATACCTATTCTTTACACTTTGGTCCAGGCATAAAGAACATTGACTAATCCTACGCTTGTTTACTGAATCTGCGGCTACGCTGGGAGGATACCGGCTCTCATTTCGGAGCTCCCACATTCCCCTCGCCTGAGGGCTAACATCTACACTTTAGCACCCAAACGATAGGACCAAATTGAGGATTTTAGTCTGCCACTCTAAAATCTCCAATCCTACGCCCGATAATTTTATTTCTCTATTTATTTGCACCCAACTTCCGAGGGTTTTGACCTCTATCTCCAATTCTACTCCCGATAATTTTATTTCCTTATTTATTTGCACCCAACTTCCAAGGGCTTTGACCTCCAGAATCTTGGAAGTAATCTTCACTTTAGTTGTAAAACTCAACATATTTTAACAAATCAATTGGTCAAATTGAACGAAAATTAAGATCGAAGTGAAAGGATCATCACAATTTCTTTAACATTTTCATGGCTCAACCAATTCAAATCATCATTTCACAAATCTCAAGACAAGGAGAAAGAAAGAGAAAACTACTCAGATCTCATGAGGAAAACATAACAAAACTTGGAATTCATATATAAAAGTAAAGTCATACAAACTACAACAAGTAAATAAATTTATCTCTAATTTCTCCCCAAGCAAACTCCTTGAAGTTCCTCTGAATCTCTTCTTTCTTTTCAGCACACAGAATTTCTCTTTGAAGCAGCAAGGAGGAAGAAATCTCTCACTTTTCCTCCACTCTCACAATCTCTCTAAGAATTCCTCACAATTTATACTCTCTACACTTTTTCCACACTTTAATTTTGAGCTTCCTTCTCTTATTTTCGGCCAAAGTCTTCTCTTTAAAGATGTGGATGAGTTTTCCCAAGAGTTGCCTAAGCACCCCTCCAAAATTCGTCCTCATCCAATGCATAGTTGAACACAACCGCCGAGCTCGCCGTCGGCGGCCTCGAGGTCGCCATCGGCGGGCCTTCTAAGTGAATTAATTCTGGAGTCTCGGGAAAAGTCTGTCGTCGGTGCCGTTGGGCTCGCCGTCGGCACCCTAGTTCAAATCTTCACATTTTGTTTTTTTTCGCTTCAAATTCGCTCATTTTTGCATCTTTTTGCTCACTAGTTCAAATCTTCACATTTTGGTCCTTTTCGCTCCAAATTCGCTCATTTTTGCATCGTTTGCTCCAAATTTAGTCTGCGCCCTAGTTCAAATCTTCACATTTTGGTCTTTTTCGCTCCAAATTCACTCCTTTTTGCATCTTTTTGCTCCAATGAACTAATTCATCATTCCTGCAACAAAACATCAAAAATACATTGCTCCAAATTACACCGTTTTTGCATCTTTTTGCTCCAATGACCATAATTCATAATACCTGAGACAAAACATCAAAAATACTTCTTTAAAGTGCAATATCATAAAAAATAGTGTAAAATAGGTATGAAAATCTCAACATATTTTTTTTTGCATATTTTTGCTCTATTGACCCTAATTCATCATTCCTGCAACAAAACATCAAAAATACCTTTCTATCTTTTTGCTCCAATGACCCTAATTCATCATTCCTGCAATAAAACATCAAAAATACCTTTTTTAAGAGTGCAATATCATCAAAAACAGTGTAAAATAGGTATGAAAATCTCAACATATTTTCCTTTGGTCACAAGGTAAAAAAAATCAAGTATAAAATCATTTCTCCGTTGCTCAAATTCATTTTAAATCCACCATGTAACTTTGAAATTCCCCATAACATTTTCGTATGTTCAAATTTAAAATCCACCATGTAATTTTAAAATTATATGTCTTTTATCATTTCACATGCTCAATTTGCAAATCACAGTGTAATTTTGAAATTCTCCATGTCTTTTATCATTTAACATGTTCAATTTGCAAATCCATCTTGTAACTTTGAAAATCTCCATGTCTATTTACATTTCACATGTTCAATTTAAAAATTCATTTCACATGTTCAATTTAAAAATTCACCATGTAATTTTTAAATTTCCCATGTCTCTAATCATTTTACTTGTTCAACTTTGAAATTTATCATCATATGTTGTCTTTGGTACAAGAATCCTTGGGGATTTTGTTCATGTTATCTTGTATCATGTTTATGTTAAAATTTTACACCATAAATCATAGCCTTTTATTAATGTTAAATTGTATCATGCAATTAGCATATTTTCCCTTTCTTTTTGCCTTGGCTGAAACCCTAGCATCCCAAAATCACCATTGCTAAAATTTCAAGGCCCCCAACCCACCCTAATTGAAGCACTAACTCATTAATCTATATGAACCTCTATCTTCACCTACTAAAATCCACTTAATTCATCAAAACTGACACTTTAATCCCATTTCCCCTTCAAAACCTATCTTAATTTCACTAAATCCATTCTAATTGAATTCCATTGAACTAAACTCACCCTAATAAAAAATCTAATCCTTTAAGCTCTCACTAAATTGAGCACTAAACTACTAAACCCCTTATAACTTAGACTTACAATTAACCAATCAACCCACTACTTAACCTGTTAACACCTTGATTATTTAATTAAATCATTACATAACCAATCACACTAATTAACCCATTAGCACCTTAATTAATTCATTAACTCTTTAATTAACTCACCAACTCACTAATTAATTGTCGGTCGAGATTTTTGGAGAACGATTTTTATTTTAATTTAATGTATATATTTGTACATATGTAATTTTGGTTTTAAAAATATAATATTTTAACTTTTAAAAATGTGAGATCAAACAGATGTCATATATTTTAATAGTTTAAATGAGTGGACACAACATTACAAGCAATACATCTATCCCGAAGAATAGATACATTACTTGTCAGCAGACACAATTAAATAAACTAAAGAGTTTATGACATCTGTTTGGTCTACAGATCTTTTTATATGTTGGCCGACAAATTCCCCTATCTAATATAAGGATTAGATATGGTTTATATTACCTGGGTTCTTTAGTTCCCTTTATAGGCAAGCCTTTACATCCCAAGCGACCGAAGTCACTTAAGAAAACTCTCAATAATGACTAGAGGTATTTGTCTTCAAGAATAAAAAGTTTAGTGTTCAAGATAAGGCATGGAAAACCAAATGAGAGCAGATCAAATAGGAGCATTTATACTCAGAATCCAAAGGACAGAGAAGTATGGGATGTCAGAATTCTCAAGGTGAACCTCAGTGGCTTCCTAAACTATCCTATGGTTTGGCTTTGGTTTCAAAGATGATATTACTTGATATTTCATTCTGTCATTTTTATTATTTAGGTCTTACATTCTTATGATATCTGATCATGTAAATAGTCTGGAAGATAGGAGAATTTATGTCATACTGAATGACGACCTCAGTGTCTTAAAAGAGTTAAGGCTTAAATTGCGCAATATCATTGTGCAAAGGCTTAAAGATAATGTGAGGAGTATGTCGTAATAGGCAGACTACCGCGAAGTCCTATGGGTTGTTGTTGTTTAGACTAAGGACAGGTTTTTCTGGTGAAGATCTCTTTTGCTCTCTCAAAAATGTTATTTTCTTGCATCAAGGTCATGCTGTCCTAAAAACTCACTTCAAGCTCCATACCGTAGCAACTTCAGGTTTAGGGTTTATGATTTGAGGTGTGTACATGCAAATAGTTTGGTCGGTGTTTTGCCGCTATGTACCTCCTATAGAACTAGACTAATGTTCTCTTATTCTAAGAGGTATTATAAGAAACATGCACATACAAAAGAAAAATAAAAGTAAAGTATGTAAAAGAAGGCAAGAAAACATAAAATAGTGTATATGGGCCTCTGTTAGTGTTGTAATAGGATTATTATGATAAAGCATAATATAGTTGCAAGGAATTTAAGCAAACTTATGAAACTTACACAATCATGAGAAAATTCAATAAGAGAGAAATTTCATTTAAGTCGTGAGGAAAAAATTGAGTTGAATAAATTGTCACACATAGAAAAGTGGGGCTAAGTGTAAGACATTGGTATAGGTGGGGGATCAAAGCTGGACTGTGTGCTTTATAATTCCAACTTTGATAGAAGCCACCATTCTGAGAACCCGAGGAAGGGCAATCTCAATTTGAGTGATTAACTTGTGGACCTTTATAGGTTTTCATCAAAATCATTTAATTTACATGCATGTGAAGTTTACTTTGGAAAGAAAAAGCAATGGTGTTGTTAAAGAGATTTTTGTTTTCTTAAATATATTTTTGTGAAGTAGTATAGTCCACAAGCTAATTACTCTAATCAGGCTAAAACTACCAACAACCTAAGAGTATCAGGGCCAACTCCCACTAAAGGCTGGTAGATAGTATCATCGGTCATATCCTCTCTCCTTGTCAAGCTTCCATGAGGTAGTAGATACTATTTTAAATCCCACTTCACATCCCTCATTTAGCACACATAAACAATGTCATCAACGCCCTTGCCACCTAGACTTCAGCTTTGTACAAGCCCGATGATTCATATGTGGCAAAAATATCCCAATTGCTCACAATGATTTAAGTACCTTATCCAAGACTTAAGCCCTTGAGTGTTGAGTTATTAATGTAAGATAAGTAGTATAGAGTTATTTCATTAGAATCAGTGTATTAATGGGTCCCAAGGTATATCTTGGTGGATCCCTAAAGTTCTTATGGATGATTTGTTTCAACGAAGAGTAATAGGTCTGAGTGCCCTTCAAAATGTTCAGAAAGATTGTGAAAGTGCTCGGGGAATGACCCTGAACATCTTTTAGAATCTTTTGAGTCACCTCGAGTTCGTGTAGACTTATTATTTTGTTGAATTGATCACTCCTAGTTAATTTAGTTATATTGTTTTAACTTGTGCTCAATGAACCTTAATATTTTAATTAACCCATGAGTGGGGTGACATTCATTTGATTTTTCAATTAGATATTATATGGGTGAAAATCTGTAAGGGCAGGTTAAACTGTTAAGGAATCTTACCCCCAATTGAGCTTGTAGTGTTTAATAAGTATTTATGATTGATTGTGTACTCTTCTAAAACTCATTAAGTGATGTTGGATCGAGCATAGTTCACTACAAAGCTCTCAATTCTTCGTGGGTAGATTTGTTGTTTTGGAAAAAGGTTGAATGAGGTGACGTAATTATTGTTAAAAGATGGTAACATCATGTGACCAATAATTATGGCTTCCAATTAGTGAGTTATTATCTTCCTAACACAAGCCATTCACCTTAGGATCATCCAATTTAATTAACTTTCAAAACACAATAATTTGGGAAATTACATTTTTACCCTTCTATAGAAAATATAATAAGTTTGTTTCTATCCTTGAACCCTTTATGTACAGAGAACTAATTATTATCAATATTACCCTCTTACCCTTTGGTTTACCCTAAATTTTGATTAAGGTTAAAAAAATCTTTTAATTACCACTTAGCCCATTAAGTAATTAATTAACTTATTATACCGCTAATTAACCCTTTAATCACTTGATTAACTCGTTAAATCTTTAATTAACCCATTAAATAATTAAATAACTCATTAATCAACTCATTAAGCAATTAAGTAACTCATTAAACAATAATTAACTCATTAAGTAATAGTTAACCTACTAAAATGCTAATTAACTCATTAAAGAGTATATTAAATCAATAATCAATTAATTAACTCACTAATTAACTAATTAACTATATTAAAACACAAATAAAACTATTAGCAAACTAACTAACTTATCAACACATTAATGAACTCATTAATCCATTAATCAACTCATTAACACATTAAATAACCTATTAATTCAATAATTACCCCATTAAACTAAGTAATTAACCCATTTGTTCCAATATCCCATTTACCTAGCACACCTAAACTTATCTACGTAAGAACTAACTCTGCGTTAACCTATTAAACTCAATCTAAATCCACTTGAAAAAAACCCATTAGACCTAGCTAAAAGTAGCCTATCCAAAAGCAAGGGAGAGGAGAAAATGTTTATGTGTGTGCAAATTTAATTTTTAACATGTATGTTTGTTTAAGTTTATAGGTTTGTTTAGTTATGTATGTGAAAAAGTTTTATTAGTCATATGTTGAAGTTTAGTTATGTTTGAGCATAAATATGTGTGTATATGTATAAAGTGACATGTGTAAAAGTGTAAGGTGAACGATGTAAATGTACGTGATTTGATACACAAATGTGAGATAAGAAATGTATTAATGCTTATGTGTAAAAAAAAAACATGTGAAAATGTGAATGTGATAAGTATGAAAGCATGCATGTGAGTGAATGTATGCCAAGGTGTGATATGTATGCTTGTGTGAGAATATATGTCTACACATTTTAATTTTGAAGTTGGATGAATTTTATTTTCTTTAAATCAAGTTGGATGAGTATCATAAAATGTAAGTTGGATTTTCTTTCATGAAAGTTGGACTAGTATCATAATATGCAAGTTAGGATGATCATACATGTCATAAGAATTGTGTTTAGTGTTCTTAAAAGAGAAACAATTTAACTCCTTAAACTTAGTGAGAAGAAGTGTCTAGCTAAATTTAAAAAGTTATTTTCTTAAAAGTAATTTCTATATTAATTAATTGCTCTCAAATTTAATAAGATTTAAGGACTTTTGTGAAGGTTCAAGCTCAAAAGAAACTCTTCTAAGATAATATTTTTGAAAATTATCTCACATAAATTTTCTAAGAAATATATAGAATAAAAATGTTAAAAACCTTTTTCATAAAAAAATTAAAGTCGTAAAACAGTCCTTAAACTATAGCTTTTTTAATAAAACTAAAAATTTCCAACAAAACATAAAATGTTTTTAAAACTCTTTTGAAAAATAAAATTATAATTAACTCAAAAAAATAGATCAAAACTTAATGATTAAAGATATTTTTCAAAGATTCTTAATATTAAAAATTTAGAATTTATATGCTTTGTAAGGTTCTTTTAATAGCTTAGCCTAGGCAGGGCTCATATATTCATAGAAATAAGTGTCTCTAGAATGAACATGTTTCTCTCCAAACATATGTGATTTCGAAGCCTTAGCCTTTGAGTAAATAAGTTTTAGGTCATTTCAAGTGAATATAATTCACATATAAATAAGTTTAACACTCTTCGTGTGATAAAATCTTTTTCATAAAAATTCTTCTTGCTTGAAAAAAATAAAATAATTTTTGTAAGCATATAAATGATTCTTAAACATGAAGAATATATGCATGAATGGTTTGAGTTAAATTATTTTAAATGCAATCCTTAAACTCAAATCATTAGAGGACAAACTTAAGAGAAAGAACAATGAACTGCAACCTAGGGAGAAAATAAAACTTTAGAAGAGCCCTTATTTCTCACATTAATCAACAACCTAGAAAATTAAAACTTCAAACCCTTATAAGAAACATGATTTTTTTACTATGACCGACAAGCTTAGGAATCAAACAAATCATGAGCAATATTGGACCCTAAGAAAATTAAAATCGACCTACTCTAATGTTTCACAAACACAACCTTAGTTAGATCCAAACTATGAATCATACATTAGCCAAAGTAGAAAAAAAATCAAGTCCACACACATCTTAGAGTAGTTCAATCTATAAGCCTAAGTTAGATTATTATGTACCTAACATATAAAATTAATGACATTGACCTAACCCCTTAGAACATAGGGGTATCCTAAGAGTTAGCAACATATGGTTATTGATGAAGGTAACCCAAACCACTTTATATTAGGAGGATCTACCTTAAGTCATTGCTATGATAACAAGGAAGACCTCCTGTTATTTTTTTGGTTAATAGTCTAAGGATATTGATGCACACAGGATGATGGAATGCCATGAGTATCTTGACCGATGTTTTATTCTGAAAATTTGGGTTGGTCTACCTATTAACCTCCTTTTTAGAGTCATTTTAGGTTGGGCTTCACCTCTATCTAGAAATCCTGTACCCTTTCCTACCCCCTTATTTAGGATCAAACTTAATTCAAACTCCATTTCAAACTCAATCCCAACTGAGCCTCAATTTCAATTCCCACTCAAACTCAACTCAATCTCAATCCAACTAAACTCAATTCAAACCTTAATATTAATTATAATATCAACTCAATTTCAAACTTAATTCATATCAAATTCAATATCAACTCGATTCCAACTCAACCTAGTTTCAACCGAACTCTAAACTAATTCTAGCTCAACTCCAAATCAATTTCAATCCAGTTCGACTCAACTTTGAATCAACTCCAAATCCAAACCTCAAGCTGAAACCTTAAACCTAAGCTCAATATCAAAATTCATAGTTTCAATAATATATTGATTGGCTAAAACCTTCTGGATTCAGAAGTCTTAAAAACTCAAATCGAAGTTTAATTAAATTTAATCAACTTTAATTAACTTCAACACACTTTAAATAAAATCATAACATCAAAACAAACTTCAAAAAATTTTAACAAATTTTAACAATCATAAATGAATTTTAATAATACTTAATAAAACTTATATAAATCAAACTTAATTAAAATTTAATAAAAGTTTTAATTAAATTTTATCAACTTTAATAGATTTTAACAAACCAAAACGAACCTTAATAAAGCTTAACAAGCTTAATGAATTTAAAATAAATTTTAAGAAACTTAAATGATTCCTAATAAACTTTAACAAACTTAAATGAATTTAAACAAATTTTAAGTAAACCTTAATAAAGCTTAAAAATTTTTAAACAAACTTTAAAATGAAATTAAAAAAAAAAAAAAGAGATGCTAGCATTTCCTCTTTCTAAAAAAAATACAGTTGTTTTATATAACCTAGTTAAATCATTATATTATCATTTAAAAGTGAGATAAATTCAAAAATTCATGTAATTGTTCATAGCATAAATGATTTTAATGCAAATCTAAATGGCCAATCAACTAACTTCTCAGTTCCTTTACTGAGATAATATACTACTTTTTAATTACTTGTAAGCCATACATATAAAATAACTATCCATTTATCCTTGCTAGAAGGCAAACATGCTATAATTGCATCCATTTAAGCTTAATATTGAGGAACTTACCCAAGGATACATGAGGAGGACCAACCCATGAGCCGAATCCTGTAAATCTGCCTCACACATTTGTTCAGCCGCAAAAATACAATCAATTTATATTGAAACGAACTCGAATAAGGCTCCTTTTACAGACGGGGCAGAATGAATACATATACACAATTATTTATGATATTTTTATAATAAACAGTATCTAAAACATCACAGTTACATTAAATTTTAACTCGAATAAAGCTCACTGAAATTAGTGAACCAAATTTAAACCAAATCAAGAACAAATCGATCACAACTTGTATCCAATCCTAACAAAGCCCATATTTAACGACGAATTGAGGGAAAAAAAATGCAAGAGTAGTAGTGCTAGACAATAAAAATTCTACTCATAGAATAAAAAAAAAAAAACAATAAGGACTGGGCTCACAGCCAAACAGTACAAGCAATAACAAACGATATGAAAGTGTAAGAAAACAAGCACTTTACATAATTAGGGGTGTAAACGAGTCGAACACGAGCAAGCACGGGCTCAACTCGTGTTCGGCTCGTTTATATTCCGATCTCAAAAAGTGTGTTCGTGTTCGTCTCAATTGCTTAGGGAGCCGAACACGAGCTATTCACGAACAAAGAGTCATTTTGACAACCCTAATCACGTAGTCATAAGATGTTAAGAATTGAGATAAAATTTTCATAAGATGTTAAGAATTGGGATAAAATTTAAAATTTATTGTTTATATTAAAACGTCATTTGAATCTAATTCAATAATTTTTATTCAATTTTCTTAATCAACCATTCACACACACACACACACACACACACACACATGAGTAGTATTTCGAGCCAAAACGAGCCGAACACGAGCCGTTTTGACGAGCCGAACACGAGCCGTTTTGACAGCCCTATACACAATTCATAAGAAGTCGAATCAGATTCTACAGCTTAATGTAAAAATAAAATAATCGTTACGCCTTACAAAACAAAAGAACAGAAGATAAACCATGCAAGGAACTTGGCAATCAAACAGTAATCATCCATCATAGCGATACAAGCTCCATCACAAACATCAAAGGTAAGGAGATGCTTCAGGGTTTTTGGTGAAAGGTGCATGCCAATGCGTCTACCAACCAACAAATATAAAGCAAAGATGAATGAAGAGTAACATGTGTTTCAAGTTGGGCTATTCTCATTCAAATGCACAACTTTATTGATTTTCATACATAGGGATACACGGGAAAGGGCAATAGTAACAAAAAGAAGTGCCTTTAGTTGATCAGGTGAACGCTTACTATATACAATGCATCCACGGAAGGCAAACTCCATGAGACCTTGCCTAGGATAACAAGCCGCAAATGAACTTTTGATTAGGTAGAAAAACAGTTTGGGAGTGCCCTGGAAGTTAGAAGAAGCGTCTCCTGAAGCTTCTGGTTGTTGCTTGATACGATCGCAAGAGAAGTCCAGCACCAATTCCAATCCCAATGCACATCCCAAGGCCAATACCCACACCAACTCTAACGCCAGCATTAAACCAAGAAAGCTGACCATCCTCCTCTGAGTAAAAGTCTTCTGAATAGTAGCTGCGTCCAACTGCATTCATTTCTGAATTATATTCATCACAGTCATCTTTATCCTGTGAAAAAATATATATTTATTTATCATCAATTTAGGACAATACCATTTGTTGGGCGTATATCAACCGTTGGCAGAAATAGATTGAACAAGGAACCAATATTAACCTTATAAAGTGATTAATTTATAAGCTCAGGCTAACAGATTGATTTTCATAAACATGAAAAAAAGATGAACAAAAAATGGTTGCTCCCAAACGGTGTTAGTTATGTCGAGAATTCAAACAGCCAAAACCTTAGATGCTACTAAGGTCACCGAACCAAAAATAAAATCAGCAAGTTCCCCTCATTGGCATGAGTTTTGTAGAGAAGTATTTCCCTCGTATGCCAAAGTGGGTGAGTTGGCATCAACTTCTAATGTCACAATTGTAGGATGTTCACTTGAATGCCATGGGACCATATTATACTCATATTAGGTCCCCCATAGCTCAAGTTGAGCTCTTCGCGCATGTTTAGGGCACGAAACCAGGGTCCAAATTGTCACACCCGTGCCGGAGACTGGTGCACCCATCGGCATAAATTCTTGATGTTGCACGTCGGATGTCTATTTTACTATTATGAGACCATATTCCATCAATACATAGCTTCTCATAACTCGAGACATACAAAAGAAACTCTTCAGCACACTTCAGGCGCAAAATTAAGGTTTGACTTGGGCATAGCCGTGCGTGGATGTCGTCACCCTTGGTTAGCATTAGTTTCTTATGGAAAATCATCTTTCCTAGATAAGTGACTCAATGCTGGTCACAATGCTTTAACAAACTTTGCCTGGTATAGCTCAATAAACAATGTGAATTATTCTATTGTGATTAGCATGATACGTGACATTTCAATTACCACTAAATGACAGTAGATCTTTTGGATATTTAAAATGAGGTTAGGGACGGTGACCCCGTCAAAATCACACGTCAGCCTCAAACCACACATTTGTACAAACTTAAATGTATGTGTAGGATACATTGATTTAGATGTTCTGCTATAATAGAGTAGGGTGTAGTTAGGATTTTCATATGTCCGGCTATTGTTGATGGTTTGTGCTTAGCCGAACAATTTATGTGTTGATTTTGTTAGTTTACCAGGTGTGATGAATGTGCAATAGTATATTAGGGTGATTTTCTATGTGTACGAATTCATGTCCAATAAGGGAAGAACTGTCATGATTTAAAGTAACATCTTTTCTGTAGGTGTTGTTTAGGTCTCTTCACGCCGGACATAGCTTATTATACGATTGCATGTTATAACTTGTACTAACCATCTTTGTTGCAGATCGAATCTTCTTTTTTTAATATGTATTTTTTAGAGTCTTTAGAGCGAGTCTGTATCAAAAATAAGGTACAGGCACGGGTTCCAAAGCACTTGATATGCATAACCATGCGATAAAAATCAAGAGAAATACACATGTGACTTTCATATTAATTCTAATTTCTAATTTATATAGAAAATAGGATCATGCAAGTGTATGCGGAGCCTGACCGCCTTCTCTATTTTTCTGGGATCGGTTGCCAACCCAGCCACACCCGGCCTTTTTGTTTATTCTTATTCATAAAATCTATTTATCTTGCACAGAATGATGAATTCTTGTTTTCTTTTGATTATGTTGTTGTCTGGGAGCTCTTCGCATGTGCAATTTAGACTTTTTAAGATTTAAAAAGAAAAAAAAAATCTTTTTAAACAAAAAAATTCAAATTAAAGGCTAAGATTAATTAAAATTAAGGATTGAAATATCCTAATTTAAAATAAGTTTTTATTTTCTCACATGGCCTTCGAACCAATTTTAAAATAATTTTGCATGCATGGACATCTCCTCAATCATATTATGAGGGTCTTCACGCCTAAGAACTGCTTTTAATAACTGCATTATTTTGCATCTCCCGAGGAGAAGTGCTTGTGCTTCTCCAATCCAACTGACCAAAATATTTTTTTTTTCTTAAGGGGTCCTCTAGAACGATTATAATGTTAGAGACTTCTCCGATCGAGATGGGGTATAAGTCCTATGTAGAATTGTCAGCTTTGTAACCAGAATTTTCTTTTCTCCTTCACTATAGAGGCTTCCAGACCACTTTCGTGACGAGTATAAATCTCACTTCTGTGAATTTCACCTAGATAGGTTCATAAGGATTAGAAGTTGATTTCTCTTAACTTTAGGGCTACTGGGACTCTTGGACTATGCTACTCATGGGTTGCTGACAGGAAATCTCTGGCCGGCTTAAGTCAACTATCTTCACGACCAGGTAAACTTAGAGACTTAATAGCTTGAGGCGTTGGATCAAATTTTCACATATCAAGTACATAGCACATTAAGTACAAAATAAATTGAGTAGAAAATATGTCTAGGCATAATATATCTTCAAATATCTCCAGTTGATGGGTGGTATCAGATGAGATCTATCTGCGTCAATCAACAGCTAGGCTCGTCCTTCATAGACCCTTCCAATCATAAAAGGTCCTTCCCAAGTGAACTTAAATTTAACATGCCTTTGATGGTGAGTCACAATTCGGTGGCATAAAACAAAGACCATGTCTACAATCGTGAAGGTCCTTGGCCTTACTAATTTATCATGGGCTCTGGCCATTCGAGCATGATATAGCTCAAGGTAATCCGACTCAAGTCGACGATTCTGTTCATTGTTAATTTGTTGCCTTCAGCAACTCGAAACAAAGGACTTTCAAATTCCAAAGGAAGAACAGGTGTGTGTACGATCTGTTGTACGATATGCCCACAAAGCTTCTGAGAGCTTCTCATGCACTTTTTTTATTTGTATGAAAGATTTTCTTTATAAGATTTACCAAGGTATTATTAAAAGCCTCGACCAAGCCATTTGCTCTCAGATAATAAAAGGTGGAATATCTTCAATCAATCTGATGGAGAGGATCAAATATCCAACACCTCAATTGGATTTTCTTGGGTTTGGCCACCTCATGGAGATGTAGCAATGCAAATATCCTTTTATTAGATCCAATTTTCGACCTAAAATAGCCAAATTCAACATTTTGCATGATATTGGGTTGGAGGCGGGCGCCTAAGCGCTACCCTCTTTGATTGGACACATTTTTTGGCGCTTGGACGCCAGTTTTGGGCACATAGGGGCCCAAACCAGGCGCCTAGGAGCTGGTCAAACTTAGTAGACCCCAAATTTCATAAAAAACACTTGTGGAAGGGTCCTACGAAAACCTTGGATCATGGGAGAATATCAATGATTGAAATATGATACATAAGTATTAAAACGGACATATAAAATGTGTGACATCAAAAACCAATGCTAACCAAGGGCGACGACTTCTGAGGACGGCTACACCAAGTCAACCCCTAATTTTGTCGGCGCACCCGTGTCAGAGGTTGGTGCACTCATTGGCACAAATTCTCAATGTTGCACATGTCGGATATCTGTTTTAATGTAATGGGATCATATTTCATTAATGCATGGCATCAGAGCGTAAAACATCCAAAAGAAGATAAAAAAATTTTTCATTCTCTAGAGTATTAGCCTTCAAATCTCTATTCAAGTGAAGCCATTAGGATGCAAATAAAAGGATGGGAGTGGCTCAATAAATCTGGGAAAATTTCCAAAAAAGTTATCTTCCTTTTAAAATTTTTTCTAGCTATTTCGATAGAGAGAACTTTGATACATTTGGCTAAATGGATAATAGAAAGAGACACTCAACTAAAAGAAATGAAATGGATGTAAAAGTCCCTCACATAAGGATCTTTTTTGTCCTCCACATTCGAGAGAGTGAATAAGAAGACCACTATCTTCAATACAAGATAGGAACTGGACCATCATATACTAAAAGACTAGTGGATGGATAAACGAAAAACCTTAGAATTTGAGAATATTTTTGCTAGAGAAGATCTAAATCAGTCTGTTGGATGCCTTCAAGATTAGTGTTGATGATGATCTGATTTGGATAACTTAATTCTTGTTGAAGCCTCGAGATTATTGATTCCATTAAGCTTGATGGTAGAATCACCATCAAAATTGAAGTGAGCTAGTGATATAGATTCAAAAGTACAATTGTACTATTCAGCCACCATTACAAGGATAGCGCAAAAGAATGAACNGCACATCCCAAGGCCAATACCCACACCAACTCTAACACCAGCATTAAACCAAGAAAGCTGACCATCCTCCTCGGAGTAAATGTCTTCAGAATAGTAGCTGCGCCCAACTGCATTCATTTCTGAATTATATTCATCACAGTCATCTTTATCCTGTGAAAAAATATATATTTATTTATCATCAATTTAGGACAATACCATTTGTTGGGCGTATATCAACCGTTGGCAGAAATAGATTGAACAAGGAACCAATATTAACCTTATGAAGTGATTAATTTATAAGCACAGGCTAACAGATTGATTTTCATAAACATGAAAAGAAGATGAACAAAAAATGGTTGCTTCCAAACAGTGTTAGTAATGTCGAGAATTCAAACAGCCAAAACCTTAGATGCTACTAAGGTCACCGAACCAAAAAAAACATCAGCAAGTTCCCCTCATTGGCATGAGTTTTGTAGAGAAGTATTTCCCTGGCACGCCAAAGTGGGTGAGTTGGCATCAACTTTTAATGTAACAATTGTAGGATGTCCACTTAAATGCCATGAGACCATATTATACTCATATGAAGTCCCCCATAGCTCAAGTCGAGCTCTTCGCGCATGTTTAGGGCACGAAACCAGGGTCCAAATTGTCCCACCCGTGCCAGAGACTGGTGCACCCATCGGCATAAATTCTTGATGTTGCACGTCGCATGTCTATTTTACCATTATGAGACCATATTTCATCAATACATAGCTTCTCATAACTCAAAACATACAAAAGAAACTCTTCGACACACTTCAGGCGCAAAATTAATGTTTGACTTGGCATAGCCGTGCCTGGATGTCGTCACCCTTTGTTAGCATTAGTTTCTTATGGAAAATCATCTTTTCCTAGATAAGTGACTCAATGCTGGTCACAATGCTTTAACAAACTTTGCCTACTATAGCTCAATAAGCAATGTGAATTATTCTATTGTGATTAGCATGATACGTGTCATTTCAATTACCACTAAATGACATATTAGATCTTTTGGATATTTAGAATGAGAACAGGGACGTAACCCCGTCAAAATCATACGTCAGCCTCAAACCACACATTTGTACAAACTTAAATGTATGTGTAGGATACATTGGTTTAGATGTTTTGCTAGAATAGAGTACGGTGTAGTTAGGGTTTTCATATGTCCGGCTATTGTTGATGGTTTGTGCCTAGCCGAACAATTTATGTGTTGATTTTGGGGGTTTACCAGGTGTGATGAATGTGCAAGAGTATATTAGGGTGATTTTCTATGTACGAAGTCATGTCTAATAAGGGAAGAACTGTCATGATTTAAAGTAACATTTTTCTGTAGGTGTTGTTTAGGTCTCTTCACGCAGGACATAGCTTATTATACGATTGCATGTTATAACTTGTACTAACCATCTTTGTTGCAGATCGAATCTTATTTTTTTAATATGTATTTTTTTAGAGTCTTTAGAGCGAGTTTGTATCAAAAATAATGTACGAGCACGGGTTCCAAAGCACTTGATATGCAGAATCATGCGATAAAAATCAAGAGACACGTGACTTTCATATTAATTTTAATTTCTAATTTATATAGAAAATAGGATCATGCAAGCGTATGCGGAGCTTGACCGCCTTCTCTGTTTTTCTAGGATCGGTTGCCGACACAGCCACACCCGACCTTTTTGTTTATTCTTATTCATAAGATTTGTTTATCTGGGACTGAATGATGAATTCTTGCTTTCTTTTGATTATGTTTTTGTTTGNCAAGCCACTAGTCAGCAAATATAGCCAGAAAACACAATGTATTTCCATAATTGAAGTGAAATGGATCCTTGGCACTTGAATGCCATCCTTTCTTCCATGCATGCTTAATTTGTGTGTCAAAATGCCATTCCTAGGAAAATATTCCTCAAGATAAACTTGCATTTCTCTTTGAATGTGTATGGGAAGTCGGTAATTTTTTGTCAACAACATACCTTAAGCAATTCTAACAAATATATACCATCTTTTACACACAAAGGCAACTCATTAATATCTTGGGTTGGCTTTCTGAATTTTTATTTTTCATTTGTTACTATTGAACATTGCATGAGGCATTTAAAACACTTTATACATGTCTGTTTCAACAATTTCTAATCAAGTATTAGCTTAGATATACCCACTTTTCCTTCATAATCCTTGGGACTAATTTTATATATTTGTTAATTGATGCATTTTTTAACCTTAGATGTACATGTCAAACCCGATTCAACTAGTTTATAATTAATTTATTTAATTGTCCATCTAATATAATCAATCCACGATTTTATACTTCTTAGCATTACTAAGCATCTATATTGACATTATATGTCCGCCAAGCTCACCTTAGCTACCAATTAGTTTTTCATAGCCCAATACCATGATATATACACCTTGACATTGTAATTTTATAAAATTTAGCTTCAACTCTCACTCATATCTTCTTACCCATAATACTCCTGAGAAACCTCTCCATTAAGCATCTGATCTTGACTAATGAAGCAATATTTTGATTAACATTTCCATTTTTTTATTATAATAAAATTATCTCAAACAAAAAGTATGTAGTTGTTAATTACCAAGTGAAATAACCAATTTTTGAGAAATCAAAAAAAAAATTCGGTGACTTAAATTGTACCTCAATTTTCTCACCTCTCGGATTTCAAACAAAACAAATTTTATAAAATTCTACACGAGAAATCGATCAATTCCATATAAGGCATTGTCTGTAAAATATAAACGGATTGAAAGATATTTGAAGTTATATATAAAAATTAACCTAATTAATCCTTAGTTAACTCTCTCTAATCTTCTGCCACTGTCCAAAACCAACGTATTACACCTCTTTTATTTCCTTCATTCGGTCGAGGGAGTCCTGAGCTTCGAATGTTCCTCCCGATTTCTTCTCCTGACTCATTTTCCCTTCTCCCTGACCCTTGCGCGACAGAAGTAGGCAAGGGGAGTTGCGTGCAAGGGCCGCGATTAGTTGAACTGAGCGGCACCTGAGGAGGCTACAACGAGGGATTTAGGGCTTTGGGGTGAAATCTTAGGGTGTAAATCTCTTTTTCACTATATTTAAAGCTTTCATTTCCTTCCTCTCACCCTTCAATTTTGACTTTGTCTCGTTTTTCATGCATTTGTCTATTCCGGTAGCCGTCGGTGGCGTCAACTGTGTCTGAAGCCCAAAAAGTCTTTTGTGAGCTTCGATAAGGGTTCTAGCACGATATCAACATATGAGAGGTGTGGTTGAAGGTGATAGAAAGTAAATTTGATAGCTTCAAAAAGGCGGATTTGTGTCGAGAAACCTATTTTGAGGAAAGAATGTTAATTTTTGGGTTAATTACTTTATAAGCTGAAAATGTATAAAATGTTAAGATCTTTACAAATTTCAGGTTGTTTACCTAAGGCGGAAAGTTCCAGGCAAGTGTGTAGAAGATCGTCGTAGGATGGCTCCATAGATTTCAGGTAAAGAATCCTATGCTTTCTTTAGCGGCTCTTTCATTTATTATTCAAATATTAAATTGTTAGTGATGAAATTAGAATAACGGTGAATCGATTTCCACCGTCCATTTCCGTCTTGGTTAACTCTAAACCCCAAGCCGAGTTGTGACACTGAGGTTCTCTATTTTTAACAATCAGTCTCAAGCTGTCTAAATAATCTAAATCTAGACATTAAAAATCTCATTGTTAGCAGGAACACCTAACATTCAAATTGAACATTTCATCTTATTTAAGCTTGTAAATCTGATCAAATAATCAAACAACTGTAAACATAAAAGGCAAGAAATACAAAATGATAGCATAGTCAATCCCATACTAAAGTTCTAATTCTTTTAATATCGAGCAGAAAATCCACATATACATAAATAATGCTTAACAAATATTAAATTTGGTAATGATTAGGTTCTTGAAAAAAATCAATGCAGAAAGAAAATATGAGAAGTTTATTATGCATACTAGAAGAAAGGAAACAAAGAAATAACTGCAGAAAAAGATAAGACATCAATGTTTCCAATAACATGGAACTTATTTCCTTAATATGAAGAGTACAAATGCGCATTCAAAAATGGTATATTGAAGCATTAACTTATCTGCATAGGCACCACAGCCAAAGTCCTACATGCAAACCAAAGTCAATCAAATGAATTATGACTACAAAGCTAGCTTCAGTAACTCAACGCAATAGTAGCAATAGAAGTGGTTTGAACTAACAAATAAAGATAAAGCATTAACAAGGAAAGCACTGTGTCAATGACCATCATACACATGAGAGATGTTAACTGCGTGAATCTTGGCAATGATGACTCTTGGTGGTTAGCCACCCATTTTTTTAGCCATAAAGATACATACATGCGCAGCATGCAAGCACGAGTGGTCAGCCACCCATTTTTTTAGCCATAAAGATACATACATGCATGCATGCATACAAACATAAAAGCAGAGGTAGAGAGAGACGCAGACATATGCACACATCTATAACAGTTCATAAGTTATAGGAACTAAACTGATATAAACCTCTTTCTTTGTTACCGCTTTCTTTGTTATGCCTATTGTCCCAATGTAAAAAGCCAAAGTATCCAAAAAAAAGGGGAAAGCAAAGGACCCAAAGAAAGGGGAAACCAAAGGACCCAAAGAAAGGGGAAACCAAATAACCCAAAGAAAGTGGAAACCATCGAACAAAACATTCCTAATTAGAATCCTCTAAAATCAAAATTGCATGCTCTGTTGTTATTGTGTATTGGTGTTAAACCTAGATTTGTTCAATATGCCAACCAAACATAATTAAGCCTGTCCATCATGAGCCAAGGTTCAGTCTGACAAGCAGCCATGCAAGAATGAGAACGAGCATATAAGTATAAATAAATCTACATTAATTTAATTATAAGCACACTATAAACCAAAAAAAAAAGTGAGGTGATCTTACACATATAATGCCCAAAACATATTTACAAAAGTATAATCTATCTTTTATCAATATTTTGATTTTTTATTGGTCAAACAGTTGAATCAGCTACCAAATGATAAGGTTAATGTTACAAACAGTCCACCATGGCCACTGATTACCACGAAAAAATGTGTACCAGTTCTCAATATCAGTTATCAACCTTATCCCAATAATTTTGGACCAATGTATTAATTCTCTTCATTCATTCAAATGTTGAGTCGAATTTACACACAGAAGCCTGTTATAATTGTTAACTCTATTTTGTACAAATCATTTTAAATAGATCTTTCCCAACAGCTTCTAGCAATAATATATTTGGTTAGCCACTTTCGCTTGCTAACACATTCACATTAGCATTATAAACTTTCGTGATTTTTTTTATGATTTTGACAGTTACCACAGTGAAGCAAGATTGAACACCTACATATCGAACGCCACACCAAAATAACTCATGTTGTTATTTCAGCTTGACTTAAATTAAAAAGCTTGGGGAAGGCTTGTAAAAGAAAACTAAAGTTCGTTTTTAAGATTATTACTATGCCACATCTCGGGATACACATACAATTTACCAAAATGCACATTAGAGCAACATTAAAAAAACATTTAATCAACAGAATCTAAAGATAATCCTGCCGAACCTCATACTAAAAAAATTTAGAATCAGATTCTAAATTAACAGAACAATAAATCTCAAGTTTGAAGGCAAAAAATCCTTACCGATAAGGAGCTCCTAGAGCACAGAAATACCTCTCTACAACTCTTTGGATTGCAGCTAGCCTCTTCGTCCTCTGGAATCGCGTCCAAAGCTCCTGACCTTGCTACCTTCTTTCTCGGACTAAGCTGAATCGTCTGCGTAAGGATCGAGGGAGAACCAGCAAAGCACCCAGCTACATAAACCTCAATTGAAGGCGAAGAAATTCCANGATGTTAAATGCGTGAATCTTGGCAATGATGACTCTTGGTGGTTAGCCACCCATTTTTTTAGCCATAAAGATGCATACATGCGCAGCATACATGCACGAGTGATCATTTTTTTAGCCATAAAGATACATACATGCATGCATGCATGCATACAAACATAAAAGCAGAGGGAGAGAGAGATGCAGACATATGCACACATCTATAAGAGTTTATAACTTATAGGAACTAAACTGATATAAACCTCTTTCTTTGTTATGCCTACTGTCCCTATGTTAAAAACCAAAGTATCCAAAAAAAGGGGAAAGCAAAGGACCCAAAGAAAGGGGAAACCAAAGGACATAAAGAAAGGGGAAACCAAAGAACCCAAAGAAAGTAGAAACCATCGAACAAAACATTCCTAATTAGAGTCCTCTAAAATAAAAATTGCACGCTCTGTTGTTATTTTGTATTGGTGTTAAACCTAGATTTGTTCAATATGCCAACCAAGCATAATTAAGCCTGTCCATCATGAGCTAAGGTTCAGTCTGACAAGCAGCCATGCAAGAATGAGAATGTGCATATAAGTATAAATAAATCTACATTAATTTAATTATAAGCACACTATAAACCAAAAAAAAAGCGAGGTGATCTTACACATGTAATGCACAAAACATATTTACAAAAGTATAATCTATCTTTAATCAATATTTTGATTTTTGATTGGTCAAACAGTTGAATCAGCTACCAAATGATAAGGTTAATGTTACAAACAGTACTCCATGGCCACTGATTACCACAAAAAAATGCGTACCATTTCTCAATATCAGTTATCAACCATATCCCAATAATTTTGGACCAATGTATTAATTCTCTTCATTCATTCAAATGTTGAGTTGAATTTACACACAGAAGTCTGTTATAATTGTTAACTCTATTTTATACAAATCATTTTAAATAGATCTTTCCGAACAGCTTCTAGCAAAAATATATTTGGTTAGCCACTTTCGCTTGCTAATACATTCACATTAGCATTATAAACTTTCGTGATTTTTTTTTATGATTTTGACAGTTACCAAAGTGAAGCAAGATTGAAAACCTCCATATCGAACGCCTCACCAAAATAACTCATGTTGTTATTTCAGCTTGACTTAAATTAAAAAACTTGCGGAAGGCTTGTAAAAGACAACTAAAGTTCGTTTTTAAGATTATTACTATGCCACATCTCCGGATACACATACAATTTACCAAAATGCACATTAGAGCAACATTAAAAAAACATTTAATCAGCAGAATCTAAAGATAATCCTGCCGAACCTCATACTAGAAAAATTTAGAATCAGATTCTAAATTAACAGAACAATAAAGCTCAAGTTTGAAGGCAAAAATNGCAACATTAAAAAAACATTTAATCAGCAGAATCTAAAGATAATCCTGCCGAACCTCATACTAGAAAAATTTAAATCAGATTCTAAATTAACAGAACAATAAAGCTCAAGTTTGAAGGCAAAAAATCCTTACCGATAAGGAGCTCCTAGAGCACAGAAATACCTCTCTACAACTCTTTGGCTTGCAGCTAGCCTCTTCGTCCTCTGGAATCGCGTCCAAAGCTCCTGGCCTTGCTACCTTCTTTCTCGGACTAAGCTGAATCGTCTGCGTAAGGATCGAGGGAGAACCCGCAAAGCACCCAGCTACATAAACCTCAATTGAAGGCGAAGAAATTCCGAACTTCGGCTGCACAAAAGCCGACGACGCAATCGAAGCTGCAGAAAAGCAGTTCATGCTCCATCTGGCCTTAGGGTCATCCCGAGATTCTCGGTGTCCTTCGAAGCCAAGAGTGCCATTGATACCAGGCGCCTCCATATTCTCTAACGAACCGCAGAGGATGAGGTTCCCGTCCCCGTCGCAGACTTCAAATTCGACGGAGCCCGTGAGCCGGACGCCGTCGGTACTGAGGTAAGTGACCTCCCCCGAGCTGCAGTCAAGACGGTCTTGGCGGAGGGTGAGGAACGTGGGCTCGGAGGAGGGGATGCGGGAACCGTTGATTTCGAGAGCGACTCCGATCTCACGTCTGAGATGGGAGAGGATGAGGTTCGGTGGGACAGCATCGGGTGTGCAGGGAAAGATACGAACATAGAAAAGGCGAATTTCAAACCACGATGAGGGAGGTGGAGCCGCGACGTTACCACCATTTCGGCGATTGAAAGGCCTAGGTGGCTTCCCCTTTTCCAGAGCTGCTGCGCGAGGATCCATAGTCGCCGACTAAAATAAACGGGATAGGATGTAGGGTTCCGGCGATGCCGATGGCATCAGCCAATTTTACTGTTTCCGTTCTCCAAGGCTTGCAAGGGTTCAGATCGTGGAAGAGGTGGCCGGGCATGATTTTTCTGACNCCTAGGTGGCTTCCCCTTTTCCAGAGCTGCTGCGCGAGGATCCATAGTCGCCGACTAAAATAAACGGGATAGTNGCGAATTTCAAACCACGATGAGGGAGGTGGAGCCGCGACGTTACCACCATTTCGGCGATTGAAAGGCCTAGGCGGCTTCCCCTTTTCCAGAGCTGCTGTGCGAGGATCCATAGTCGCCAACTAAAATAAACGGGATAGGATGTAGGGTTCCGGCGATGCCGATGGCATCAGCCAATTTTACTGGTTCCGTTCTCCAAGGCTTGCAAGGGTTCAGATCGTGGAAGAGGTGGCCGGGCATGATTTTTTTGACGGAATTGAGGGTTCCATCGTAAACNACAATAACTCACTGAATTTAACAATAAAATGATGAAGTTGGAATAAGAAATAATGGAGCATCTCCCAATGATTGCTCCTTAACTTGAATTATCCATAAGATCCTCCAATTTTATGTTGATGAGAAAACCCAAAATCATTAGTGCATTGCCTTTCAACTAAGTAGAAAATGACGATAATCAGATGTATTATATGTATAACAAAGCGTTTACGTCATTACAAAGGAAAACCAAAAACATGGGTGAGACAAAACATCAACTGGAGAATGTCTGCTCTAGAGGGATTGTAGAGGCTTCAAAATCCCTTAGATTTATTGCACACAGGAAAAAAAGATCCTCAAGAACACATGACATCATTTGATGTTGCATCTCCTTGCTTCACATAAACAATGCACTATAGTATCACTTATTTTCCATGACTCTAAAGTAGTTAATGTTTGCTTGCCTCCTCTTAAAGGTAAATCACTTATTTTTTTTTAATTCAAGTTCACGTACTTAACTCAATTTGTAGGAGGCAAGAAGAAATTGAAGATGTTTTAAGGTCTACTTAGGGTGCTAATGTGAATTATCAATGCACATGTAAGAGTACACAATCACACAAGTTATAAAATAGGCACTAATAATATTATCTCACAAGGATTGGCTTGGCGACTACTACAATTTAATAAATGGGCTATAATCTGAATGCTTGGATTAAAGTGATGAAACAATCAAATCTAAAATTAAGAGGAAAAGAAAAGACAACAACAATAAAAGTAAGAGTTCACATAAAGTAAAACTAGAGAAAGATACTTCAAAGTTTGAATTTCACATGCGTAATTTAAGCTAGATAATAGTCAAATTAAAGAGTGGATTTGTTTAGAGAAATTGGTGCACCAGTTTTGTTGAATCTTTCCTAATATTTGCCACTTTTAGATCCCCTTCTCAAATAGTCACTACTTTAAAAGAAAAGAGAAGAATAAAATAAATTGGGTAAATATAAATATATATAAAGGTATTGGATACAGAGATGTCTACTAAAGTGATACTCAAAAAATAAAATATAAAGGAATGACCTAAATTAAATCAAACCAAACTCGATCTAGAAAACGTATGAGAAGGTACTTATGATAGCATTTATATCTGAAACTAGAGCAAAGTCAAAACTATTTTATTATGGGTTCAAAGAGAACTCACGCGGAGATATATGCTCATGGTCAATTACATTCTAGGGAATATTTAGGAAGACTATCGATAAAATGGGTTATGCTTCTCTTTTATAAAACATTTATAATAGGCTATCAAGGAGAGATTTATAGCTTTAATAAGGGAAACATTCTTCTGTTAAAGCTAGCTAGGCTATTGGAAATNATACCAACTTATATATTTTAATCCTTAGCTTTTGAACTATTCAACCAATCCTAAGAGAATATAGTTGTTATTTTAAGTGAAGTTAATTCAAATTTTCAAATCCTTAATTAAAAAATCAATATATTAAAATTTTATATTTATATTTATCTATTATTATTATTATTAGTATAGTATTTTGTCTTGTGTACTAAATTAGAGCTAACCTAATATCTAAAAATAAGGGGTCTGAAGCCCAAAGATTGACACAAGGTATACTAGAAGATAATAAAAGATTATAAAGAGAATATGAGTCTAGTCTTCTCTATAATTTTTTTACCCTCTATCAAACACGCACACATACTCACTCACTCACTCACTCTCTCTCTCTTTCCCTTTCTCTCTCATTCACTCACTTTGTCAAATGCTCTTGTCAAGATGGTGTGCTTACAAATAGATCAAGATTCAATATTCTTTATAGTGTAGTGAGTGTGAGCATGCCATAAACTATAAAAGGAGTTTTACAATAATAGAGAATCTTTGTAAAAAAATGGACACCAAAGAGTTCATTTCACAATAACTCACTGAATTTAACAATAAAATGATGAAGTTGGAATAAGAAATAATGGAGCATCTCCCAATGATAGCTCCTCAACTTGAATTATTCATAAGATCCTCTGATTTTATGTTGATGAGACCCAAAATCATTAGTGCATTGCCTTTCACCCAAGTAGAAAATGATGATAATCGAATGTATTATATGTATAACAAAGTGTTTACGTCATTACAAAGGAAAACCAAAAACATGGGCAAAGACAAAACATCAACTGGAGAATGTCTGGTCTAGAGGGAATCTGGAGGCTTCAAAATCCCTTCCTTAGATTTATTGCACACAGGAAAAAAGGATCCTCAAGACCACATGACATCATTTGATGTTGCATCTCTTTGCTTCACATAAACAATGCACTATAGTATCACTTATTTTCCATGACTCTAAAGTAGTCAATGTTCGCTTGCCTCCTCTTGAAGATAAATCACTTGTTTTTTTTTAATTAAAGTGCATGTTATTGACTCAATTTGTAGGAGGCAAGAAGAAATTGAAGATGTTTTAAGGTCTACTTAGGGTGCTAATGTGAATTATCAATGCACATGTAAGAGTACACAATCACACAAGTTATAAAACAGGCACTAATAATATTATCTCACAAGGATTGGCTTGGCGAGTATTACAATTTAATAAATGGGCTATAATCTGAATGCTTGGATTAAAGTGATGAAACAATCAAATCTAAAATTAAGAGAAAAAGAAAAGACAACAACAATAAAAGTAAGATTTCACATAAAGTAAAGCTAGAGAAAGACACTTCAAAGTTTGAATTTCACATGCGTAATTTAAGCTAGATGATAGTCAAATTAAGGAGTGGATTTGTTTAGAGAAATTTGTGCACTAGTTTTGTTGAATCTGTCCTAATATTCGCCTCTTTTAGATCCCCTTCTCAAATAGTCACTACTTTAAAAGAAAAGAGAAGAATAAAATAAATTGGGTAAATATAAATATATATATAAAGGTATTAGATACAAAGATGTCTACTAAAGTGATACTAAAAAAATAAAATATAAAGGAATGACCTAAATTAAATCAAACCAAACTCGATCTAGAAAATGTATGAGAAGGAACTTATGATAGCATTTATATCTGAAACTAGAGCAAAGTCAAAACTATTTTATTATGGGTTCAAAAAGAACTTACGCGGAGATATATGCTCATGGTCAATTACATTCTAGAGAATATTTAGGAAGACTATCGATAAAATGGGTTATGCTTCTCTTTTATAAAGCATTTATAATAGGCTATCAAGGAGAGAATTATAGCTTTAATAAGGAAAACATTTTTCTGCTAAAGCTAGCTAGGCTATTGGACAAAGGGTGAACCTTCATAACCCAATAGATACTCATCTCTTAACAAAATAAGGCCTACAAAATGGCTACAAAAAACTTAAATGGTGTATGAAAGGGCCTAAAGGGGGTGTTAAGAGGAAGATAAGGAATTCTTAGACAAGTCAAGTCTCCAAAAATCCATCATCTTAAGTTATTGAAACTCTAAATCTACTTAGTCGTGAAGGTAGTCAACCCATCAAGATGTTAAACTACTTGTCAACAACTTATGTGTTGCATCGTTCAAATAGTTTAATAAAATTAAAATCATAATAAAGAGAAATATAAGCTCCTATACTTATATATGGATGAAAAGGAAAGAATATGGCTTATTCCCACCAAGAGTATAACAGGGAAGCTATGGAGTGGAAAAAAAAAAGAATAATTCTGCTCATTAAACCAAATCACCTATAAGCGATTATATTTTTTTTAGGCCGGGAAAGCTTCTTCAAGTCTTACTAATCACATAGGAGAATAAATCTTACAGAGCTGTTCAAGTTGGAAAAGAAAGAATACTCCTTCACTAGACATGCAAAATGGTGCAAAATTATTTAAGTCCCTAATTTGGAGGTCCTAGACTCGACTTGGATAAAGGTTATGTAATATAAATCCATTTTAAAATTGGTTTATAAGGCCAAATAAGAAAGTTGAAGGCTCATTTTAAAATGGATTGAATATAAACCAAAATTTTAGTAAGCTAAATATTGTAATTTCAAGTATTTTTTAAAATTCAAGAGCTTATACTAAGAAGCTAAGTACAATCATGATCCCAGACAAATCACAAAGAAATAAATAAAAATGCAACACATCGTACAAAGTAAACACACAAAATAGTAAGTATAACAAAATGATTGGTATCACTGGGTCGATAACATATCCTAAAAAACGAAATGTGTGGTTAGACTCTGCATATACTTGCCTAATCTTAAATATATAAATATAGCAAAGAGATCTAGAATTAAGGTACGAGACACGAGCATATAGCTCCTGGTTCATGTCACATGATCTCAAGCATCACGCTCCTTTAACACTCATGCTCATACCTTATTTCTAGTATAGTCTCAATCATAGAATTCTAAAATTATATATATAAAAAATCTAAAAGACACTCTACCTATAAAATAGATGTTAGAATAGGTATATATCATGCAATGTATAATGCATTATGTCTGATCGGAGGAGAGCTTTAACAATCACACTTATAGAAAATGTGTTATTTAATGACTTCATAATTATGCTTCTCCACTTTTGACATGGCTCTCTATAATAAACCTACCATTAATATATTAATATGCACTTCTCAAACTTGGTAAACACATAGAAGTTATAAGCTAAAATATAACGACCAACACACAAGCACAAATAACTATGATTGTGTATATAAAAGTTTTAACTACACCTTAACTCTAGTTATAAAAAAGACATCTATAGTGTGTTGCTTAATCACAACACCTAAATGTTGGTTGTGTAATAAAGGAGCTAAGAGAATTCTTGTAGGACCTTCATAGGGTTAACCCATCCATCCTTATCCGGCGTATCTGAGTAGACTAATACACATCACACTAGTGATGAATATTTGTTCTCTTATATGCTTAGAGTGATCCTATAAGATTTAAAACAATAGAATGATTTGTATTCGTACTTAGATAAGCTAACATGTGATGCCCCTTTTTCTATTATCACCATGTGCCATTTTAAGAGTTCACTAAAGTTCTGTCACTAACGTGCCAACCTATAAATCTAAAATTTATCTGGAAAGATGTGTGTATTCACTCAGACAAAGTGAACTGTATGATGCATAAATGATGCTGGTGGATTTAGTGTGTTAATTTTACCAATACTTTTCAATATTACAAAATATACATGGCAGAAACAATAACAAATATGCAAATTAATCCCAACAAAAATAACATCAGTGAAAAAAGTTTTATCTTTTAAAAATCTTTAAACTACCAAATCACCTTTCAAAATAATGCAAGTATATGTATCACTCAAGTAATAAAGGGCTCTAATGGAATCCTAGATATCGATCCCACAGGGAAGTTAGAAATGTATGCAAGTAAATTCTTAAGATTATAATGCCTACTATAAATTTTAAAACTATAAAAAGTAAAGTGAAAATTTTGAATATTAAATACTAGAGTGAATGCTAAATAAAATGCAATTGAAAGACAAAATTAACTAAACTAAATTCTAAACTTTCAAAAGTAAACTTACGAAAACTAAACAAAGTTTTTGTGACAAAAAGTTCAAATTTGAGAAAGCATTCTTCCCCTTTACAATGAGTATATGGATCACGAAGAAATTAAAATCATTTGAAAAAATATATATAAACTGTTTTGTGTCAGATAGAAGCAATCATATTCTTTAACCTCTTCCGAGTGTATAAAGAACATTGACTAATGCAGAGNAAGGAATTCTTAGACAAGTCAAGTCTCCAAAAATCCATCATCTTAAGTTATTGAAACTCTAAATCTACTTAGCCGTGAAGGTAGTCAACCCATCATGATGTTAAACTACTTGTCAACAACTTATGTGTTGCAGCATTCAAATAGTTTAATAAAATTAAAATCATAATAAAGGACATATAAGCTCCTATGCTTATATATGGATGAAAAGGAAAGAATATGGCTTATTCCCACCAAGAGTATAACAGGGAAGCCTATGGAGTGGAAAAAAAAAGAATAATTCTGCTCATTAAACCAAATCACCTATAAGTGATTATATTTTTTTTAGGTCGGGAAAGCTTCTAACACCCAAGTCTTACTAGAAAATCACATAGGAGAATAAATCTTACAGAGCTATTCAAGTTGGAAAAGAAAGAATACTCCTTCACTAGACATGAAAAATGGTGCAAAATTATTTAAGTCCCTAATTTGGAGGTCCTAGACTCGACTTGGATAAAGGTTATGTAATATAAATCCATTTTAAAATTGGTTTATAAGGCCAAATAAGAAAGTTGAAGCCTCATTTTAAAATGGATTGAATGTAAACCAAAATTTTAGTAAGCTAAATATTTTAATTTCAAGTATTTTTTGAAAGTAAAGAGCTTATACTAAGAAGCTAAGTACAATCATGATCCCAGACAAATCACAAAGAAATAAATAAAAATGCAACACATCGTACAAAGTAAACACACAAAAATAGCAAGTATAACAAAAGGATTGGTATCACTGGGTCGATAACATATCCTAAAAAAGGAAATGTGTGGTTAGACTCTGCATATACTTGCCTAATCTTAAATATATAAATATAGCAAAGAGATCTAGAATTAAGATACGAGCCACGAGCATATAGCTCCTGGTTCATGTCACATGATCTTAAGCATCACACTCCTTTAACACTCATGCTTATACCTTATTTCTAGTATAGTCTCAATCATAGAATTCTAAAATTATATATATAAAAAAATCTAAAAGACACTCTACATATAAAATAGATGTTAGCATAGGTATATATCATGCAATGTATAATGCATTATGTCTGATCGGAGGAGAGCTTTAACAATCACAGTTATAGAAAATGTGTTATTTAATGACTTCATAATTATGCTCCTCCACTTTTGACATGGCACTCTATAATAAACCTACCATTAATATATTAATATGCACTTCTCAAACTTGGTAAACACATAGAAGTTATAAGCTAAAATATAACGACCAACACACAAGCACAAATAACTATGATTGTGTATATAAAAGTTTTAACTACACCTTAACTCTAGTTATAAAAAGACATCTATAATGTGTTGCTTAATCACAACACCTAAATGTTGGTTGTGTAATAGAGGAGCTAAAAGTGTTCTTGTAGGACCTTGATAGGGTTACACAATCCATCCTTATCCAAAGTATCTGAGTAGACTAATACACATCACACTAGTGATGAATATTTGTTCTCTTATATGCTTAGAGTGATCCTATAAGATTTGATAACAATAGAATGATTTGTATTCGTACTTAGATAAGCTAACATGTGATGCCCATTTTTCTATTATCACCATATGCCATTTTAAGAGTTCACTAAAGTCCCGTCACTAACGTGCCAACCTATAAATCTAAAATTTATCTAGAAAGATGTGTGTATTCACTCAGACAAAGTGAACTGCATGATGCACAAATGATGCGGGTAGATTTAGTGTGTTAATTTTGCAAATACTTTTCAATATTACAAAATATACATGGCAGAAACAATAACAAATATGCAAATTAATCCCAAAAAAAATAACATCAGTGAAAATAGCTTTATCTTTTAAAAATCTTTAAACTGTCAAATCTCCTTTCAAAATAATACAAGTATACGTATCACTCAAGTAATAAAGGGCTCTAATGGAGTCCTAGATATCAATTCCACAAGGAAGTTAGAAATGCCTGCAAGTAAATTCTTAAGATTATAATGTCTAATATAAATTTTAAAACTAGAAAAAGTAAAGTGAAAATTTTCAATATTAAATACTAGAGTGAATGCAAAATAAAAAGCAGTTGAAAGACAAAATTAACTAAACTAAATTCTAAACTTTCAAAAGTAAATTTACGAAAACTAAACAAAGTTTTTGTGATGGAAAGTTCAAATTTAAGAAATCATTCTACTCCTTTATAATGAGTATATGGATCGTGAAGAAATTAAAATCATTTGAAAATATATATATATAAACTGTTTTGTGTCAAATAGAAGCAATCATATTCTTTAACCTCTTCCGAGTGTATAAAGAACATTGACTAATCCAGAGTTTGGTCCCTCATTTTGTGGTTAGGCTGGGAGGATACCACCTGCCACTACAGAGCTCCCACTACTCCCTCACCTGAGGGCTAACAATCTCGCATCAGTTTCCAATCAACAAAACCAAATTAAGGATTTTAATCTGTCACTTTAAAATCTCTAATTATGCATCCAACAAAAAGTATATTTCCCCATTTATTTGCACCAAACTCCATTGTTGACATACTTTCCCATGAAATCAAGTGTGATTCTCCCCATTTTGTAGAAATCATAACACTTTTGTAATATATGTCTCTCTATACATTTTAACATTTCAATTGGTTAGATTAAAAAGTAAATGAAGATCAGAGTTCAAATCATCACAAATTATTGAAATTTAAAATCATATAAAACAAAATCAATTCTACACAAAACCACATCTCAAAGTAGGGAGAAGTATAAAGAAGACTACTTAGAATTCATGAGAAGGATATGACAAAACACGAATCATATATAAAAACAAGCTTACAAAACAAAAGAAAAAAAAAGGACTTACTTATCTCATAATTTTTCCCAAGCAAATCCCTAGAAGTTCTCTTCAAGCCTTTCTTTCTTTACAAGCACTCTCAATTCTCTCTTAAAAGTGTAATGAAGAAGAAATATTTCACCTTCCCTCTCCTCTTTCATTCCTTAAATAAAAACTCCGAGCCCTTGAATTGTCTCTCTCTCTCTCTCTTCTTTTCGCCCCCCCTTCACATGCCACACACACACCACTCAACTTCATGCCCCTCTCTTCAAGCCCTAGACTTCTCTCTCTTTTATAAAAGGTTGCCTCCCTCCAGAAAGAATTCAAAATTCCCTCTAAAATTTTATCCAAAAGTCAACTCTTTTGAATTCAAAAGACATGTCCTTTGATCCAAGAGACATATCCCTTCATAAAGGAATATTTCAAAGTGTCTAGATGCATTGAATCACTCTAATGAGTGTTTAAAACAAGTGTCCCTTTGAAAATTCACACAAAATTCATTCTGAAAGGCCTCACTCTACAAAAAGTTGTCTCTGGCGCATCATACGCTAGTTATCTAGATTTGGGTGCATCCGGCGCCAGTTTGGCACATCATGCGCCACTCTGCAACAACTTTACCATTTTGCTTCTTTTGGCTTTGTTTCACCCCGTTTCAGTTGCGTTTCACTTCTGACAGACATTCTTACAAAATAAGCATGAAAATAACATTTCTTTAAAATGTAATTTCATTCAAAAATATTTGAGAAATATAAATTAGATTAAGATAGAAAAACATATCAAAATGTGTCAAGTCAGAATTTTCTTTCTTGCTCGTTTTTATTCTAAATTGCACCATTTTTGCTTCATTTTCTCCAAAAGTTCATTTCTTGTACATGAAACCAAAAATATGCAAAATTCCTTTCTTTAAAGTGTAATATCATTAAAAATAATTGAAATTGAGAATAAATATATATGAAAAAGTAGATAATTTTTAGGCATGCCAAAATCCCTCAAGCTTAAACGTTACTTGTCATCAAGTAACTCTTTTATTACATAAAAATATGACTTAGAGTAGAGATTAACTTATAAACTTCTATACTTTAGTTTATGAAATAAAANCCCCCCCCTGCCACTACAGAGCTCCCACTACTCTCTCACCTTAGGGCTAACAATCTCGCATCAGTTTCTAATCAACTGGACTAAATTGAGGATTTTAATCTGTCACTTTAAAATCTTCAATTCTGCATCCAACAAAAAGTATATTTCCCTATTTATTTGCACCCAACTCCATGGATGACATACTTTCCCATGAAATCAAATGTGATTCTACCCATTTTGTAGAAATCATAACATTTTTGGAACATATGTTTCTCTATACATTTTATTTATTCAATTGGCCAGATCAAAAAGTAAATGAAGATCAGAGTTCAAATCATCACAAATTATTGACATATAAAATCATATAAAACAAAATCAATTCTTCACAAAACCACATCTTAAAGTAGGGAGAAGTATAAAGAAGACTACTCAGAATTCATAAGAAGGATATGACAAAAGACGAATTTCATATATAAAAACAAGCTTACGAAACAAAAGAAAAAAAGGACTCAACTTATCTCACAATCTTTCCTAAGCAAATCCCTAGAAGTTCTCTTCAAGCCTTTCTTTCTTTACAAGCACTCTCAATTCTTTCTTAAAAGTGTAATGAAGAAGAAATATTTCACCTTCCCTCTCCTCTTTCATTCTTAAATAAAATCTTCAAGCCCTTAACTTGTCTCTCTCTCTCTCTTCTTTTCGCCCCCCCTTCACACGCCACACACACACACACACACACCACTCAACTTCATGCCCCTCTCTTCAAGCTCTAGACTTCTCTCTTTTATAAAAGGTTGCCTCCCTCCAAAAAGAATTCAAAATTCCATCCAAAGTTTTATCCAAAAGTTAACTCTTTTGAATTCAAAAGATATGTCCTTTGATCCAAGAGACATATCCCTTCATAAAGGAACCTTTCAAAGTGTCTAGATGCATTGAATAACTCTAATGGGTGTTTAAAACAAGTGTCCCTTCGAAAATTCTTGCAAAATTCTTTCTGAAAGGCCTTACTCTACAAAAAGTTGTCTCCGACGCATCATACACCAGTTATCTAGATTTTGGCGCATCTGGCGCCAGTTTCGCACATCATGTGCTACTATGCAACAACTTTACCATTTTGCTTCTTTTGGCTCTATTTCACCCGTTTCAGTTGCGTTTCACTTCTAACAGACATTCCTACCAAATAAGCATGAAAATAACCTTTCTTTAAAGTGTAATTTCATTCAAAAATATTTGAGAAATATAAATTAGATTAAGCTTAGAAAGACATATCAAAATGTGTCAAGTTAGAATTTTCTTTCTTGCTCGTTTTTACTCCAAATTGCACCATTTTTGCTTCATTTTCTCCAAAAGTTCATTTCTTGTACATAAAACCAAAAATATGCAAAATTCTTTTCTTTAAAGTCTAATATCATTAAAAATAATTGAAATTGAGAAAAAATATATATGAAAAAATAAATAATTTTTAGGCATGCCAAAATCCCTCAAACTTAAACGTTACTTGTCATCAAGTAACTCTTTTACTACATAAAAATATGACTTAAAATAGAGATTAACTTATAAACTTCTATACATTAGTTTAAGAAATAAAATAGTATAATTTAAGAAAAACTTTTAATAACTTAGATTAAAACTATAAGTATAAGAATACTTAGTAATCAAATCTAAGATTTTTGAATCTTCATTCATTTCAAGAAGAACTGTAATTTGTTATATCAAGGATACTTAGAATATCCATATGATAGAGAATTTCTTGAAAACTTTACCAATACTCAAATAAAAGTTTAGAAAATGTAATAAAGCCTTTTCCTCAAGTTGATTCAAGTGAAGCCAATTTTTTATTAGGCATCTCCTCAAGCTTCTTCTCACAATTTTCTTTTCTTTTCTTTTTCTTTTCNAAGCCTTTTCCTCAAGTTGATTCAAGTGAAACCAATTTTTTATTAGGCATCTCCTCAAGCTTCTTCTCACAATTTTCTTTTCTTTTCTTTTTTTTTCTCTTTTTTTCTTTTTTCTTCTTTTTTTATGTTCAGGAACTTTTCAATCCTTTCTTTTTTTTTCTTTTTCAAGTGAGGATTACTATATATGGATAACCTTTAATAATTTTGAACTTCACTATCCTCTTCTTAAAGTTAAAACTTTTTAACTTTCTTTACTTTATAAATTCATATTAGTTTTGATGATTTTTCATAAAGTCTCATTAATTTTAAAAATATAGTTAATTGAGGACAAAAAAAATTTAGTTTACTTCTTTTTAAAAGAAATTTTTCTTCCCCCCCGAAACCTGAATTTTTAAATATCTTACACTAAATTCCATAAAATGCAATAAGTAGAAAAAGTAAAGGTTGAATCTACTAACTACTACAACATCCTATCAAATTCATATATGTGCATTATCAGGATAGAATGACTATAGGAGAATGTAAATCTATCCTAAAAAATGCTTGCAATAATATTAAACTAACTAAAACATACTAGATAAAATGGAAAGAAAGGTCTACAAGCAGAATATGCATCGACATAAGAATATATATATTTATGTGTTCTTCAATTCTTTATATTATTGTAACACAAACAAACACACATGATAAATGAGGTCAATTCTTCCTTTAACTCATTGCATCTCACTAACTTACTTCGAATTTGTAAATGGTTTTATAGATTCTAATCCCAAAGATAAGATTATCCCTGAAATATTAGTTCTTGAGCACCAACTCCAGGCATCACCATATCTTTTAATTAAGCACCTCTAGCAGTTATAAAGATAATGTAAAATCATCCAATTGTTACTCATCAAATAGGTTAGCTAATCTTATTAAATGAAAACAAAGTAAGAGAAAAGAAGTAACAAAATTGAGATGGAATTATCGCTGTTAAAATTAATGATGTCTCTAGTAAAACTTAAGTACGAGTGAGACCCGAGTCGTAGTGGACTCGTCAATCTAACTACTACAAGAGAATATATAAGTCTAGTCATAATAAGAAGTTAAGGAATCACATCCCTCATGACACACAAAAATCAAANATAATAGATATATATATATATATATGTGTGTGTGTGTGTGTGTGTGTGTGTGTGTGTGTGTGTGTGTGTGTTCTTCAATTCTTTATATTATTGTAACACAAACAAACACACATGATAAATGAGGTCAATTCTTCCTTTAACTCATTGCATCTCACTAACTTACTTCCAATTTGTAAATGATTTTATAGATTCTAGATTCTAATCCCAAAGATAAGATTATCCCTGAAATATTAGTTCTTGAGCACCAACTCCAGGCATCACCATATCTTTTAATTAAGCACCTCTAGCAGTTATAAAGATAGTGTAAATTCATCCAATTGTTACTTATCAAATAGGTTAGCTAATTTTATCAAATGAAAACAAAGTAAGAGAAAAGAAGTAACAAAATTGAGATGGAATTATCACTGTTAAAATTAATGATGTCTCTTGTAAAACTTAAGTCTGAGTGAGACCCGAGTCGTAGTCGACTCGTCAATCCAACTACTAAAAGAGAATATATAAGTCTAGTCATAATAAGAAGTTAAGGAATCACCTCACTCATGACACACAAAAATCAAATCATACCATTAACAATCCAAACATCTACCAATCATATATCAAATTGATCAATCCACACTAAAGCAAACACAATACAACACTAACAATCGTAACTCTCAAGCACACTAAATCAAACCACACTGATGACTATGGGTTACCTCCCATAAAGCACATTGTTTAACATCGCCAGCCCTACAAATGACTCCACTTGGATCAAAATTCCATTTAAGAAATTCTTGATCAATCACCTAACCTTTTCCAGATCTAGGGATTCCTACAAAGTCCTCAAATTAAAAATTTTTCTTTCAGCTCTTCCTTTTCAGATTAATTGATATACTTGTTCCTCAAATTTCTTTCTAGATTCAATATTCCTCGAGTGATTTTCTCAATTTTCACATTAATATCATCCTTGAAATTATAAGAAATGGATATTTATAAGATACTTCAATATCTCCCAAATTTTGGATCGGGTTCTCTCTAAATAACTCAAATTCTGAATCAAATTCTTCTAGANTGATCAATCCACACTAAAGCAAACACAATACAACACTAACAATCATAACTCTCAAGCACACTAAATCAAACCTCACCGATGACTATGGGTTGCCTCCCATAAAGTGCTTTGTTTAACGTCGCCAGCTCTACAAATGACTCCACTTAGATCAAAATTCCATTTAAGAAATTCTTGATCTATCACCTAACCTTTTCCAGATTCAGGGATTCCTACAAAGTCCTCAAATTAAAATTTTTCTTTCAGCTCTTCCTTTTCAGATTAATTCATATACTTGTTCCTCACATTTCTTTCTAGATTCAATATTCGTCAAGTGATTTTCTTAATTTTAACATTAATATCATCCTTGAAATTTATAAGAAATGGATCTTTATAAGATACTTCAAGATCTCCCAAATTCTGGATCGGGTTCTCTCTAAATAACTCAAATTCTGGATCAAATTCTTCTAGGTTACTCTTTTGTTCAAGGTTGTCTTTCAATTCTTCCCCTTGGTACTGAGTAAATGGTAGAGGTCGTATTTTTATATTTATCTTAGTTGAGGAAATAGGTTTTTTTAATTCCTTGGAATTTTTTCCATTGGTCTTTCAATCTCCTTTTCCTCATCTCTCAACTGAAAGTTCTTTTGAAACATATCTTCGAATTCTCGTCTAAATATTAATTTGATAATTTTAAATTGCTTATTTTTCATCTTCTTAGGGTTTATCTCAAAGTCACTAGGTAAAATCTCTAGGGAGGTAATGATTCCGTACCTANTTTCCTCATCTCTCAACTCAAAGTTCTTTTGAAACATATCCTTGAATTCTCTTCTAAATATTAATTCGATAATTTTAAATTCCTTATTTTTCATCTTCTTAGGGTTTATCTCAAGGTCACTAGGTAAAATCTCTGGGGGGTAATGATTTCGTACCTAATGCTTATGCATAGTATAATAATAANATACTACAGAAGTATACGTATCGTTATCAAGTAATATATGACTTTTTGATTAAGACCTGAATATCGAACCTACAGGGAAGATTGTGCAACATGCACTTTTTAGAAAGTTATTTTATTTTTAAAAAAGATAATTACTTAAACTAAAAATGATTTTTGTAGGAATTTAAAATTTAAATATTTTTGGTATTTTTGATATTTTAACTGAACAGTAAAAAGATAACTAAAGTTTTAATAGAAGAAAATTATTTAATATGAAAATATCTTTCTTCTTATCATGAATCAGTAATAAGTATAGGAATTATGTTGTGGAAGTATGCAAATTGTGCTGTGCCAAATAGGAGCAATAATATTTTTTACCTTTACTAGAGATGCTATAAAGAATATTGGCTAATTTAAAGTTTGAATAGTTTTCTAGACTAGCTAGGCAGGGAAGATATTAGCTCTCACTCTAGACCTATCAACGAATATGTCCTTATTTATTTGCACTCAATCGTATAAACTACATTTTCATTCATACAATCTCATGTGATTCTTTCCCGTTGTTGATTGAGACAATATCAGCTTGGTTCTTACATGTTCTCACAATAAATTTTAACATCTGGATTANAGTATACATATCGTTATCAAGTAATATAGGACTTTTTGATTAAGACCTGAATATCGAACCAACAGGGAAGATTGTGCAATATGCACTTTTTAGAAAGTTTTTCTATTTTTAAAAAAGATAATTACTTAAATGAAAAATGATTTTTGTAGGAATTTAAAATTTAAATATTTTTGGTATTTTTGATATTTTAACTGAACAGTAAAAACATAACTAAAGTTTTTGTAGAAGAAAATTATTTAATATGAAAATATCTTTCTTCTTATCATGAATCAGTAATAAGTATAAGAATTCTGTTGTGAAAGTATGCAAATTGTGTTTGAAAATATCTTTCTTCTTATCATGAATCAGTAATAAGTATAGGAATTCTGTTGTGAAAGTATATTTTGGTATTTTTGATATTTTAACGAAACATAACAATTTAAAAAGATAACTAAAGTTTTTGTAGAAGAAAAGTACTTAATATGAAAACTTCTTATCATGAATCAGTAATAAGTATAGGAATTCTGTTGTGAAAGTATGCAAATTGTGTTGTGTTAAAAAGATAACTAAAGTTTTTGTAGAAGAAAAGTACTTAATATGAAAATATCTTTCTTCTTATGTGAATCAGTAATAAGTATAGGAATTCTATTGTGGAAGTATGCAAATTGTGTTGTGTCAAATAAGAGCAATAATATTCTTTACACTTACTAGAGATGTTATAAAGAACATTGGCTAATTTAAAGTTTGAATAGTTTTAAAGACTAGCTAGGCAGGGAAGATACTAGCTCTCACTCTAGAGTTCCCTCGATTCCCTCCACCTAGGGGCTAACATTCTCGTATCATAACCTAAAATAATAAACCAAGTTGGGGGCTTTAACCTGTCACTTTAAAATCCTCTAACTCTACACCCATCAATGAATATTTCCCTATTTATTTGCACTCAATCGTATGAACTACATTCTCATTCATACAATCTTATGTGATTCTTTCCAATTGTTGACTGAGACAATATCAGCCTGGCTCTTACATGTTCTCACAACAAATTTTAACATCTCGATTGGCCAAATCAAGAATTATATGAAGTGCATGGATTTAAATCATCACAACTTCTTCCGACATTAAAGATCAATACTCTTCACAAATTCCATCCAAAACTTAATTACTTATCATTTTAAGAAGAAAGATAAAGAAAACTACTCATAATCTATGGAGAAAATGGAGTGCATGGATTTAAATCATCACAACTTTGTCCAACATTAAAGATCAATATTCTTTACAAGTCTCTTAATTACTTATCATTTTAAGAAGAAAGATAAAGAAAACTACTCAGAATTCATAGATTTAAATCATCACAACTTCTTCCATCATTGAAGATCAATACTTTCCACAACTTTCGGTTCATGGATTTAAATCATCAAAACTTCTTCCAACATTAAAGATCAATACTCTCCACAACTTCCATCCATATTTAAATTTTCACAACTTTTTCCAACATTAAAGATCAATACTCTCCACAACTTCCATCAAATAATTACTTATCATTTTAAGAAGAAAGATAAAGAAAACTACTCATAATCCATGGAGAAAATTTAATTACTTATCATTTTAAGAAGAAAGATAAAGAAAACTACTTAGAATCCATGGAGAAAACGACTTAATTACTTATCATTTTAAGAAGAAAGATAAAGAAAATTACTCAGAATCCATGGAGAAAATAAAACCACACTTTAATTTAAAAGAAGAAAGCATTGTCAAACCAACAAGTCTTGATTAAAACTAACAGTAGTCTAAAACAAAAAGATAAAAACTTATCTCAAGTCCTCCACCAAACTCTTGAAGTTCCTTTGAATCTCTTCTCTTTTACAATCACTCAAAACAAAATAACAAGAAGGATAAAGTAAATAAAAAGTTGTCCCTGAAAATCTCACCAGACTAACTCCTCAGAAAAGAACTTTCAAAACTTGCCAATATTTTCAGGACTCTTTTCTAAGTCCTCTCTTCTTTCTTTTATAGTTTTTTAAAAGGTTCCTTGGGATCTCTTCAAAATGTGTCTTGATTTAATGTATTTGCCCAAGAGGCACATTCTTTCATGATAATTTTCATTCATGGTGGTTACACGCATCTTCTTTCTTTTATAGTTTTTTAAAAGGTTCCTTGGGATCTCTTCAAAATGTGTCTTGATTTAATGTATTTGCCCAAGAGGCACATCCTTTCATGATAATTTTCATTCATGGTGGTTACACCCACCTATTAAGCTAATAGGTGGCTCAAAAACCTCTTCAAAATTCTTGAAAATCGATTTTACTCGTCTAGTAACTACCACTGGCGCTTAAGCGCGGGGTCTTGGCGCTTAGGCGCGACCTTCTCTGTTTAGCTGACAATTAAGTGCCGGAACTGGCGCTTAGGCGCCAAAACTCTTTTGCACAATTTTTCACCTTTTTGCTCTAAATTTGATACANTGTATATGAGTTTCTTTAGGAGTTACTAAAATTTAGATTTAGAAATATACTAGTCCAATTTAGAAAAAATAATTAGTAAATGAGACCAACTTAAAGTTTGAAAATTTTTAATGTTAAGAACTTTGAAAATATGAGTTCCTATCTAATTCAGAAATATTGAAAGTTCTCTAAATTTATATTTTAANCTATGAAAATATGAGTTCCTATCTAATTCAGAAATATTGTAAGTTCTCCAAATTTAGATTTTAGTTCTTTTAGTTTCTCTACTTAAAAATTTGTATTAAAAATAATTTTACTCACAATATTATTTTTATAGGCTTAAGATTTTATCAATTCTTATACTTTAAATACCAAATGTAGAACCAATTTTTGATTAGACACTAATCCTCAAGCTTCTCCCTTACATTTCTTTTCTTTTTCTTTTCTTTTTCTTCTCTTTTCTTTTTCTTCTCTTTTTATATTTCTTTTTCAGGTAAGGATTACTATATCTGGATAGGCCTTTAATGATTTTGAATTTCACTTCTCCATTCCAAAAGTAAAGTNAGATTTTATGAAGTCTTATACTTTAAAAAGATCAAATGTAGAACCAATTTTTGATTAGGCACTAATCCTCAATCTTCTCCTTCCTTACATTTATTTTCTTTTTCATTTCATTTCTTTTCTTCTTTTTCTTTTTCTTTTTTTTTTTCAGGTAAGGATTACTATATCTGGATAGGCTTTTAATGATTTTGAATTCCACTTCTTCGTTTCTAAAGTAAAGTCTTGATATAAAAATTTTTACTTATAGATACAATAATTGTTTTGAAAAGCATTTTAATAANTTAAGTATTAAAAATAAAAGTCTAAATTATCTAAATTTTTCAAAAATACATTCTTTTCTTACTAAAGACAGTCACTTATATTAATCATTTTCTATACTAAAAATTTTTAACTTAAAGTTTTTCTTCATTACTTAAAGTTTTAAGTTCTACACTAAAAACTTTTAACTTAAAGATTTTCTTCATTACTCAAAAGTTCAACTAAATTCCTATACTCATTTCTAAAATCAAATTTTACTTCCCAAATATAACTTCATATACATAATCAATTTTTCTTTTAAAATCAAATTCACTTGTAGTACATTTGACAACAAATAAAATTCTAGTTTTGAAAATATTTTTCTTCCCCCCAAACTTAAAGTTTTAACAAATTAAACAATTTAGCATTAGANTTAAAAATTATTTTAATAAAAGAAATTTAAGTATTAAAAATAAAAGTCTAAATCATCTAAATTTTTTAAAAAGNAACTTATCTCAAGTCCTCCACAAAACTCTTGAAGTTCCTTTGAATCTCTTCTCTTTTACAATCACTCAAAACGAACTAACAAGAAGGATAAAGTAAATAAAAAGTTGTTCCTGAAAATCTCTCCAAACTAACTCCCCAGAAAAGAATTTTCAAAACTTGCCAATATTTTCAGGACTCTTTTCTAAGTCCTCTCTTCTTTCTTTTATAGTTTTCTAAGAGGTTCTTTGGGATCTCTTCAAAATATGTCTTGATTCAATGTATTTGCCCAAGAGACACATCCTTTCATGATAATTTTCATCCATGGTGGTTACACCCACCTATTAAGCCAATAGGTGGCTCAAAAACCTCTTCAAAATTCTTGAAAACCGATTATACTCTTCTAGTAACTACCACTGGCGCTTAAGTGCGGGGTCTTGGCGCTCCCTTCTCTGTTTAACTGACGCTTAAGTGTCGGATCTGACGCTTAGGTGCCAAAACTCTTTTGCACAATTTTTCATCTTTTTACTCTAAATTTGATACATTTTCACTCCTTTAAGTATTTTTTTCATTTTTACTTGTATCTGCAAGAAAAACACAGAAATACCTTCCATTAAAACGCAATATCTCAAAAATAGGTATAAAAATGTGTTTAAAAACACTATTTTTTTTAGGTGTATGAAAATCCCCCAAACTTAAAATGTTACTTGTCATCAAGTGACACTTCAATATTTAATAACTAAATATGTATGATATGTATATGAGTTTCTTTAGGAGTTACTAAAATTTAAATTTAGAAATATAGTAGTACATTTAGAAAAAATAATTAGTAAATGAGACCAACTTAAATTTTGAAAATTTTTAATGTTAAGAACTATGAAAATATGAGTTCCTATCTAATTCAAAAATAATGTAAATTCCCTAAATTTAGATTTTAGTTCTTTTATTTTCTCTACTTAAAAATTTTTATTAAAGATAATTTTACTTACTAAATTATATTTATAAGCTTAAGATTTTGTGAAGTCTTATACTTTAAAAAGATCAAATGTAGAACCAATTTTTGATTAGGCACTAATCCTCAAGCTTCTCCTTCCTTACATTTAATTTCTTTTCTTCTTCTTTTTCTTCTTCTTTTTTTTCTCTGGCAAGGATTACTATATCTAGATAGGCCTTTAATGATTTTGAATTCCACTTCTTCTTTCCTAAAGTAAAGTCTTGATATAAAAACTTTTACGTATAAATATAATAATAGTTTTGAAAATCATTTAAATAAAAGAAATTTAAGTATTATAAATAAAAGTCTAAATTATCTAAATTTTTCAAAAAGACAATTTTTCTTACTAAAGATAGTCACTTATATTAATCATTTTCTATACTCAAAATTTTTAACTTAAAGTTTTTCTTCATTACTTAAAATTTTAACTAAATTTTCCTGTTCATTTCTAAAATCAAAATTTACTTTCCTAATATAACTTCATATATATAATCAATTTTTCTTTTAAAATTCAAATTAACTTGTAGTACATTTGAGAACAAATAAAATTCTAGTTTTGAAAATATTTTTCATCCCCCCCCCCAAACTTAAATTTTTAACAGATTAAACAGTTTAACATCATATAATATATAAGCAGGAATGAAAATTTAAATAACATGCTAGCAGGAATTTTTACATCCTAATTATATAAGTATAAAACTAAAAACGTGAGTAAAACTAATTTTTGATCAAATTTTCTAACATTTTTAGTTTAGTTTAACATGTAGAGATCAATAGACTTCTAAACAGTGTGTATAAACGTAAACAACACACTAACATGATAAAAGAAAAATATAGGGTAGCAGTTTCTGAATTTCAAGTTTAAGATCTAAGCTAGCAAGATTTTCTACTTCGTAACAAATATGAAATTAAGTTAAGTTCTAAACTAGCTAAATCACAGTACTAAACGCAAAACAACAACAACTACCCTAAAATTTAAAAATAAAATGAAATACTATCTAACACAACAATCACAACAACAATAGAACATAAAAATTCAAAACACAACATAAATCATAGTCCAAAAACAACACTTAGATGCAAATGTAGAAAGCTCATACCACATAGTTCACATCATATTACAATCATGAAATGAATCTCTCAGCTCTACTCTTCATCCTCAGAATCATCGCTGTACCATTTTTCTGCAGGCTCATAATCAGGATATCGAGGATATGGAGGAAATTGCAGTCCTGGTTGACCTCTAATTGCGAAAAGCATTGGCTTCAAGATGAGCTAAAAATAATGTTAATAAAGTACCCCCAATAAGGATGTTGTGCTGATAAAACTTAGTATTTTTGTTGGTAACTTGTGAGGGTGAAAGGAGAATGCCGTGGACAGAATGTTTATAGAACCATTAAGAGGCGTATGAAAAGCCACAACACTCAATTCCAAGCTAGAACATGAGTAATTTCTTCACTAGAGGAGCAAGATAAGAACTATGAACCTACAAAGGGAATGGTATAGGGGGGTTTAACCCAAAATATGTGTAAGACCTTTATTATTTGAATCAATTGAATGATCACAATGAGCTTGAATAAGATCAAATTGTGAAGGCCAACCAAAATAAGCATAAGGTTTTCATTGGTTGGGAAATAAAATTAGAAAACTCCTCAAATTGAAACATGTATAAACCTTCATTAATCGAATATAATGAATTTGAAAAAGACATGTTATTTGAAATCAAAGCAAAATAAGTGAATGACCTTCATTGGTTGGCTAAAGCGAGTATAATAGAATTAGAAGTTAGCTTGAAGCACAAAAAAACTAAGATAAGTGTAAAGCTTTCATTATTTGAGTAACAGACTTAGAAACATGACATTAAAACATTCACATTGAAATATACATAATACATTTATAAAAAAAAAAAAATTGAACTTAAAAAATCACATTATAAGAAATCTAGCCAAAACAGACATAAAGCCTTCATTGGTCATACAACAGACTTGGAAAAGTCACACTATACAAAAAAAAAAGCCATGATAGGCATAAGGCCTTCTTCGGCTACATAACAAACTTTAAAAAAGTCACGCTATATGAAAATAAGCAAAAGAAGGTGTAAATCCTTTTTTGATTGTACATCGAACTTAGAATAATCATGTTATACAAAAATGAGCCAAAAACATGCATAAAACCTTCACTAGCCAGACAACAGACTAAGAAAAGTTTTGTTATATGAGAACAAATCAAGATACGTAAAAAATTTTCTTTGGCAATATAACAAATTTAGAAACGTCATTCTATATGAAAAATAAGCTAAAATAGGAATAAAACTTTCATTGGAAGTACCATAAACTTAGAAAATTCATGTTATACAAAATTAAGCCAAAACAAACATAAAGCCCTCATTGGTCATACACCAAACTTGAAAAAGTCACACTGCAGAAAAATGAGCCAAAATAGTTGTAAAGCCTTCACTAGCTATATAGATTACTTAGAAGTTACACTATATGAAAATAAGCCAAAAGTAGACAGAAAGCCTCCATTTTTTGTACAAAAGACTTGGAAAAGTCATGTCATAAGGTCAAACCAATATATTTATAAAATCTTCTTTAGTTAAATAATGATTTAACACATTGATAAAATTCACGTTATAAGGTTTCAAATATAACATGTTTAATACTTTCGTTGGTTGAATAAACTCCACTGGGAAAACAATGATTTTGTGGAGTAAAATAAGTATATCAGGTTCTAACTTCTTAGACCTGATTTCATGACCAACCATGATTTTGGGTTTTAATGACCTAGACCCAACCTACAGGCTAAATTTGGGAAAAGAGGATTGACCTTCATCTTTTCACTTCTCAAAAGGTGTATCTGATAGAAGTAACCTGAAGATTTATATTACTAGTCATTAATAGGAAACATGACTCATGTTAGGGACTAACTAGACACTAGTTTCTAGCTCTAAACTGCATTAACGTTCATATAAACCTGACTTGATCTAAAGATTAACGAAGATTTTGGGTTTTGGTAACCTAGACCCAACTGAACAGGCTAAACTAAGGAAAGAAAAGTTTTCCTCCTGTATCTTTTCAAGGCATGTGCATAACTCAAGCTAGGGATTATATAGAAGTAATAAATTTGAGACAATACTACACCAAGAAATCCAAGAAACAACCCTTTATAGAGAGACCAGTCAAATGAGCTAAATTGGGATGCAAATAAGTTTTGGTTAAAAATTCAAACCCAAATAAATAGACTAATCAAAAATGGATTTGAGTTTAGGCATTTCAAATGAAGCTGAACAGGATAAATTGAGCATTTGATCATTCAAGTAGCTAATTCACATTTATATGATGAAATTATAATATAAAATGTTTTCACAAGGAGAAATGTTCATGATAAAATCTAAGGTTTTGGTGATCTAGACCAAGCTAAACTAGCCAAATTGAATGTAACCAAGAAAAGTACAAGCCTTTCTTTTAATAAATTTTGAAGATTACATCCAAAAGTCAGAGAAAATCTTTACCTATTATGGTTTTGTCTTATCTTCTCTTGTATTCCCTAAAAGTGAGCATATGACATGCATCGACATCACATAAACTTCAAATTGACCTCGGAGTCATACTTGTCGATTTGACATGCAACTCTCTTAGGGAAAAAAAACTTTTAAATGATATAGTATCATTGTAATGGTGATTTATAAATTGTTGGGTTTTGGTATCTTTGATCCAAGAGAACTAAAAACATCAAGCATGATGAAGAGAAGTGTGAGTCTTTCTTTTAATAAATTCAAAAGACTGTCTATACACTGGAGAGAATTTTACCATAACACATGATACACTTATCTTCTCTTAATATAATTACCATGTCTTAACTAAGTCAAGTTTTGCTAATGCAAGTAACCTACTGGGTTGCTCAATCTACACAACATGGTCAAACAAAAAAAAGTGCAAAGTATAATAGAAATCATAAAAGGTCTTAAGAACCGCTCTTATATTATACTCATGAAATTAAAAGCATGTCTGAGGCAGCATCCCAAACAAAATCTCATCCATGCCACTTCTTCAAATACCTCGCATTAAATATCAAGTGGTTGTCATTTGTGTCAATCAACAATTAGGACTTGCTTTTATACCTTTTTATCATTAATCTCCTTCTCATGTCAGCTCAAACTTCTCATGTGTGTGCCAATGTAAGACAATGGGTTGCCTCAAAATAAGTACAAGATCTCTGATGATGAAAGCCTAATGTTTGAATAATTTATTGAGTACTCTCATCATGCAATCTTGACACAACTCCAGGTTCTATTGGGCTTATAATTTAATCTCATCCAAACTATTTGGCTCTTCCAAACAAAGGCGAGCACTATCACTGTCATTCATTGATCCCGACTTTCTGTAAAGATGTTAATTGCGATGTATGTGATTATATGCTTAATTTTCTTAATAATAATTCTTTCTTTGCAACAAAGTCAAAAACGATCCAAAGCAAAAGCTAGGTAGATTCTTTACTATGGAGTAAAAAAGAATAAAGTTATAATATTTAAATATGGGATACTACGCAAGTGACTTTTTTATGAAGCCCCGAATATCAACCCACAGGGATAAATACATTATGCAACTTTACAAAACAAAAGAAATTAGATAACAAAATTTTACTTAGCAAAATATTCTTACTTAAACTTTAAATGCTAAAATAGGAATGAAAGTTCAATTCTTTTTTTAATTTTTAATAATTTAAAATAAAGTAAGCAACTAATTACTTTAACTAAATACTTGTAAGATGAAGGAAATATAAATTAAATATTTTTTTTCCTTATCATGAATCTGTAAAAGTATAGAAATTCTGTTGTGGAAGTATTTTAATTGTGTTGTGTCAAATAGGAGCAATAATATTCTTTACCTTTATTAGAGATGCTATAAAGAACATTGTCTAATCTATAGTTTGAATAGTTTTGAAGGCCGGTTAGGTAGGGAATATACTTGCTCTCACTCTAGAATTCTTTCTTTTCCCTCCACCCGGAGGCTAACATCTCGTATCAAAACCTAAAACTATAAAACAAATTAGGAACTTTAGCAGGTCACTTTAAAGTCCTTTAATTCTACACCCTTCAAAGTTTATTTCCTTGTTTTTTTGCACTCAACCCCATGAACTACATTCTCATCCATGAAATCAAATGTGATTCCAATCATTTTTTTACTGAGACAATACAATCTTGGATCTTACATGTTCTCATAATAGATATTAACATCTTAATTGGCCAAATCAAGATGTAAATGAAGTACAAGGTTATAAATCATCACAACTTCTTCCAACATTATAGTCTATTACTTCACACAACTTCCTTTCAATACTTAATCACTTATCATTTTAAGGAAAAAGATAAACAAAACTACTCAAAATTCATGGAGAAAACATAACCACAATTGAGTTTAAAAGTATAAATCATGCACACAAATGCTAAATCTAAATTAAAATCAAATGTAGTCACAAAGATAAAAACTTATCTCAAATCCTCTTCATTAAATGTCTTGAAGTTCCTTTGAATTCTCTTCCTTCACTCACAATACATATTAAAACTCAAAATAAAATAAAAGGTGGTCGGCGGCGGTTACTTGAATGAATAATGGTTGTTGGATGTGGATTAGCCTCTCCCTTTGATGATCCAAGTTTTCTTTAAGAGAAATCCAAGAGGTGTTTTGGCGTCTCTTCAAAATGTGTCTCCATTCAATGAATCTTCTAGAACTTGCCTCCTTTCAAAAGCTGATTGGATGAATTTTCGTGTCCATGAACTATTTTCCACGTTTTTACCAAGGGTTGCTTCAAATACGTCTTCAAAAATTTGTCTAAATTCAATGAATCATCAAATAACTATTTTTGATGCTTAAGCTCAGGTACCTGGCGCTTAGGCACGACTTTCTCTATATAACTAGCGCGTAAACGCGAGTCTTTGGCTCTTAGGCGACTCAGTTTCTTTTTTGCACCAAATTCATTTTTGCTCTAAATTTGATCATTTTTCACTCCTTTTACCATTTTTCATTCATTTGATTGTACCTAAAAAAAATACACAAATATCTTTCATTAAAGCACAATATCTAAAAAAATATGTATAAAAAGACTATATATTTTAGGTATATCATCCATTTTATAGCTCATGACCATGCATAAAAAGGTCAATTCTGCTTCTAGAGGAAAGACTATCTAAGACGTAAAGGTTGATGCGTAAGGTGTAGTATCTACGGGCACAATAAGTCATATGATATATCGATTATGCCTCTAGGAGTGGATCATGTCACTCCTTATTAGAAGAAAATGTCTTCTTGATGAAGTTCACTATGGTATTTATTAAATGTCTTATTTTAGTTGTTTTTAACTCAATGTCACTAGCTTATCTAATTTTTATTTTATAAATTATCTTTTCGAAATAACCTTCTTTTTTGGATAATAAAAAATATTCGAAGAAGAAGATGAATCAAAATGGGAGAAAATGCAATAAAGTTAGATGAAAAAAGAAAAAAAGAACATGAATTATTTCTATAAGTTAACCTTCGTGAGATAAATTAAGATTATATGCTTAAAAAAAATCTGGTCAAAACACTTTGAAAGTATATCCACAAAAAAAACCTTATACAAATTACCCACATATGTAATGAATGAACCAAAAGTTATATATATATATATATATATA